>CM033271.1:3420973-3515704 GCA_019343175.1 Oedothorax gibbosus | reverse complement strand
GTTTTTCAAAGTTTTTCGCTACAGCGTAACTATCGTTTTTTACTTCGAATGCCCCGCCCGTTGAAACTATCGAGTTGCGTACAAAAGCTATCGAAGTTATCGATTTTTAAAGGGGAACCAAGTTTTCGGTTTAAATTAAAACGTCGCACGAGAGCTACATTTGGGCTATAAACAACTGAAAACTACCACGAAAACTTCCAATTTCGGTCGTCATCAACCCAACCAAAACCCAAAAATTATAAAGGTCGTTTGGAAAAATTGATTTTATACTTTTTTATAATATTTTTTTTTAATTTATATGAAATGTGTGGGTTTCTTTTTAGAAGCCATGTAATAAACGATTACAAAAATTTACTCATTTTCATTTTCAAAAAAGATAATTTGCATAAATAACAATGAGTGCAAAAAAATTAAGCAGTTACAGTTGGTTAAATTTTATGTGTGACATATAAACTTTTTACCCCCTACCTATTACTTTTTTAGTCTCTGTTTGGTGTCATCCCTTTAAAATTTTTTTGGTGGGGTTAAAAAGTTTTCTAGACTGATATCCAAACGAAAACATTACTAGGTAGGCCGGGTGAATTTTTTCTGTGAAATTCTGGATAATCAGCCCCGCCTTCGATAATTGGAGTTCTTAGTGACGGCGGTTTGTTATGTGAACTTGATTAGAAATTAATTAAACAATCTGCATAACATCTATACGTGATTTTTTGTCGACGTACCTAATTTTGAATGCCGTGAAAAAGACTAGCTTAATCTGACGGGAACCATTCGCGATGTCTACAAGATTGATAAGTCGTTTGAGCCTCACATGGATTTATATGGCACAAACCCTCTTCTCTATAGGCGGTATATATTTGATTGAATGTTATGCTTTATAGGAGGACTACATTCGGTCCTCGGATCTCTGGGTTTGAAGGTCAACTTGTTTACAGTTATACCTCCGAGAATAATTTTTATTTTTACTATTCTCGGTTTCTTTTATAGTTTAATCAAAGATACTGGGCTGGGGAGCTCAGTAGGTTAAGGCGGCCGCTTTGTATACGGAAGGTCCCCAGGTTCGAGTCCGGCATCGCCAAAAATAAATGCCGACCTATAAATGGCCCCGTTGCAGCCCAAAATGTCCAACGAATAATTCCTCGTGTAGAGGGAGTGCACGTTAAATAAGCTCCAAAGTCCCATGCTGCGTACGATGTCGCCCTTAACGGTTGAGTTGGGTGCCTTTCAGGTGTCGGCTCGTCACTTGACAGGGGTTCTAAATTACGACACCCGTGGCCAATAGCCCTCGTGTAGCTCTATGTGCGACGATAATTCAAACTAAACTAAATCAATGATGTACAGCTGTACACAAAAAAAGTATCCACTATAATTATTTCGGCCGTTAGTCAACCTATAGAATAGGACCTTTTGGACTTTGTAAACAAATAACATTCTGAGTTAATTGCAAGAAACAAAATTTGCATAAGGGGCCGTCTTCATATTAAAAATGTTACCAACTTCAAATTTTTCAATAGCAAAACCCCTTTTTGAGTCCATATTTCAAATCTATGACATATTGTAACACGAAATACCAAGTTTTGTTAGTTTTTGAGCATTATTAGTGGAGTTAGGGACAAGCAATGTTTAGAGGCCGTAATGTTAAATGAGTTGCACATAAAAAACTATCCCACTCTATAAATAATTAAGATAATGTAACGAATTTTTTACTGAATAAAAATTATAATAACCCAAACAAAATGCATACACTATTGGGGTATTTAAAACAAATTTTATATGTTTAAATAATTATTATATTAATTTTAAAAAAAATTATGAATTGAAACCCCTTAATATTTTTACAGAAATAAATTTAAGACATGAAGTTTAAGCGATATCCCAATTTTTAAAATTTTTTATCCATAATTTGCTGAGTAAATCACAAAATACTTTTTAATTACACTAAAAAAAAAGTTTAGTAATCTGTGTGTGTGTGTGTGTGTACTAAATTTTGGTAAAATCAACCAAATTTAAGGTGAAATAGGTGATAAATAAAGATTTGGTAAATGCTTCCATAAAGATTTAGTAAACGGCATTTGGTAAATTCTACCAAATATTTAGTAGCGGACACAGATCACGATTTGGTAAACGTAACAAAAGTATTTTGTAAATTTTACCAAATACGACACTGCTGTGTTTACTAACAATTTGGTAATTTATACTCATCTAATTTGGTAGGTGTAACGTAAAGTATTTTGCACTTTTTACCAAAAATTTTGTTTATGAAATAAGACTCTGTTGTCTTTACTAAAGATTTGGTAATTTATACTCATCGATTTGGTATGTGTAACTAAGGTATTTTGTAAATTTTACCAATCATTTTGTTTATGAAATAAGACCCTGTTGTGTTAACTAACAATTTGGTAATTTATACTAATTGATTTGGTATGTGTAACTAAAGTATTTGTGTGCACTTTATCATAAATTTGACAATATTTATATTCGTTTATTTAGTAAATATATTACCAAATAGGCAACACTTAGAAAATAAATTTAACAAGTTGCGAATTTAGTTATACTTTTTTGCATATTGAATTGTACCAAATTATAGTTGTTTTGTATCACATTTTGCTTTACGTAATGGACAAACTAAAAAACAAAAAATGTTTTTAACGTTTGCACAAAATTTGGAACTATTCAATATTTAAAAAAATAGGTTTGTATAACTGCATTCGCACCTCTTGTAAGTATTTTAATGGGAGTAGAAAGTTTGTACTTATATCTTATAAATAAAAAACAATAACACACTTTATTTACAAAACAATATATTGAAATCAAGGCAAGTACCTGACAAAAAATAAGTCCTTCATGGTCTTCATGGGACTCATCTCAGGGTTCCCACTCTTATTTCAAAATAAAAATCAACTCGCCATTTCTATAAAAAAAAGTCCTGACTGACTAAATGAGTCATGTATCAACGTCTAGCCAAAATTATTGGTAAGATTTCAAATTTTAGAAGCTTGTTCTTTTTGTACTAAAGGCATCATTTATGAAGCGATTTTTTGAAATTCGAACCCAAACAGGTATAGGAAGGCGAAACGTGAGCCGACTTCCCTACAAAAATATCATTGTGTGTTGTTTTAAAGATTAGGGTTTACTAATTTTAATCTACATGACTAATTTAAGTATTAATAAAGAAGAAATGAAATACATAATTATTTTTAGAAATTTAGAGGAAAATTCTATTTTAATAGATAATTATAGGAATAGGAGGATTCAACAAATAACATAGCAACAGGGCAAATCCTATTTTGTGGTCCGCTGCTGTAAGGCAAAATTTGACAATTTTTAATAAGCAAAAAAAAAATTAGCTTCGGAAATCCCGTTATGTTCAGGATGCTGCCAAGGACACCATGCTTGAAAAATATCTGTACAATGAGTTAAGTGTTAATAATAATGCGACGGCGCTTCTGTCGCCAAAGACTTGGCGGATTTCTAGAAGGGTAGGGAACTGGGAAATGCCTTTTTCTTTCTGAGGAAGTGTAGGCGAAAATTTTATTATAATAGATAATTATAGGAATAGGAGGATCAGGATTCAACAAATAACATAGCACAAGGACAAATCCTATTTTGTGGTCCGCTGCTGTAAGGCAAAATTTGGCAATTTTTAGTAAGCAAAAAAAAAAAAAAAAAGCTTCGGAAATCCCATTATGTTCAGGATGCTGCCAATGACAAGGACGCCATGCTTGAAAAGTATCTGTACAATGAGTAAGGGTTAATAATAATCCGACGGTGCTTATGTCACCAAGGATTTCCTTTCTGGGATCCTTTTAATTCAAGTAAACATTAGTTAGTTTTGCAAAAGTAAACATTAGTTAATTTTTGTTTAAATCCTAATATTTGAATTCTGGCTGTGATTGTATGCCACTGTCTGGGTGGGAGGTCCCTTGTTAAGCTCATGCTTTTTGTTCCCCTCATCCCCACTATAGCCGTTACAGTTTGTCAAAGCCTAGTAAAGTTGTTTGATTTTATTTCTAGGATTAGTAGATAAAACTCAATTATTTAATCTATTCAATATTTCAATTTTATTCCTATTAATATTTATCATTGACAATATTTTAATAATTATTTATGTTTATGCAGATGTAAATAATGTTTTCAAAATTGCCCACAGCGTGTTTTGATTTAAAACAAAACTAAACAAAGTCGCTTGAACCCTAACAAAACTAAACAATATGTCTTATAGTACTACAACTACAATAATTCGAGCGTTTTTCTTGATGTAGAATTCAAGTGTCGAGGATCAAAATCCCTTCCATTACCTAATAAAAAAGTATAAATTAGTAAACCAGAATACTAACACAATTAAAATTCAAAAGTTCATATTAAGTAAAAGAGTAATCGCCTATGTAAAAAGGGTTATAGAAATAACTTGAAACATTGTATATTACATAATAAGACAATTTTTAAGAGAAATGAACCAAACACTAATTGTGAATTATCAGGTTATTAAAGTGGTCTACTTCAATCATAAACAAAATGTTTAACTGCTGCAAATTCTAAAGAAATTTTGCCTTTGTGTGTACCTTCTTACACCCAATTCCATAAAACTACAACAATTCAGGGTTTCAGCATTGTTGAATTCAATAGTGTCGGGAATCATTCCAAGTGATCAAATAAATAACAAATCAAGTTTCCTTATTTGGCACATAATTCACCTGGATCCCTCCTCCATTTGGCTCTCACTCACTCTAACTAATGCAAAAAAATATAGTTTACATACATTACGAGATATTGACTGTGGTAAATCCTAGTCGCTGGTCGGCGAATTTTATGAGCTTGGCCATCGCATTCAGCATGTCGTACCCAGGTTCCACTCTCACATGTTCCAAAACACTGCCGACTGCTGGTACCATCATTGAAGCAAACTACAGCACAAAGGACACCTTTCTGCAGGGCTTTCGGTCGATGACATTATATAGTGTTACATCCCGAGGTAACTGGAAAAGAATAAAAAACAATGCAATTTGCAGAAATTATACAAAAAAATGCTTAGGTTTCAAAAACTAGGGACGCTAGGGTTCTTAAAAATTTCAGAACATTACATACAGTGGAATTTCAAGCTTTCGCATTTTTTTAAAAATGCAACACCATGTTTAAAAGATCAAATATGCTCAGATTTAAGAGGAACTATAACCTCAAACACTAATTTTATTTACTACTCAGAGATCACAAACGGATACTAAAAAACAAGAATATATCTAACAGACATCAAAGTATTTCTCCAGAAAAAGAAATTTTTTATCCGAGTGATAACAGTGAATATTAGAAAACGGTGTTAAATCCTAGTCACTGGCCAGGCAACTTTTCGATCTAGGCGACATTTCGAAATTTACATTTTCCAGACACTGCCTTTGCTTCCGATTTTTTTTTATAACCCTTAAACATACTTGCAAGCTTAGCTTAACATAGCTTTCTTTTGATTAGCATACATGGTTGTAATAAAACATTATTTATTGCTATTAATTTTAAAACACTTGCTAAATTTTGTTATTTGTCCCTGGGCCAGCAACTGGGATTTTACCGAAAATGCATTAAATTGCAGGACATGCTCCAAAAGGTTATCAAAAACGGTTTACTAATTTTACTTCAAACATTAATTATTCGACTCCACATCATAGCTAAATGACAACAAATATAAATTGTTGATAGAATATCATAAACTCATTTGCATATTCTGCAGAATTTCTTTAAACTTAAAATGATATACACTGCGATGCAAAAGTTTAGACAATGACGTTTTTTAGCTGTAAAATTTAGAATTGTGATAGTAGAATTACAAAATACTCCTAAACATATTAAATAAATATTTTGAAATGCTATTATTGAAACATAATTGTTTGATTTGCTATAACATTTTTTTTTTCATAAAATAAAAATTTGTACGATGCAAAAGTTTAGACACAAATGCGAGAATATGCAAATTTAAAGTAGATAATCGCCTAATTTCACATATTTATTGATGAATTGAATTTGATAAATTGAAAAAACACGATATCCTGTAAACTAAACAGATTTAATAACGATTTTGGTTCAATTTTACACCAAAAAGACAATATAGCCACTTTAAATATTTATTCAAATCATATTTGCTTCAAATGTACAATTTACATCTCTAAATACGAACCGAATACCAACCAGTCCATCACCTTATAAAGTTTTGGCACGAATTCGTGGATTTAGAAACATGCATTGACCGATGTTCTTGATGAAAAGTGCAGTCTTGCCCATATAAAATCACAAAATAGCGGCATATTATTCTTTTGGCACTTTAGTACAATGCAGAGATAGTCACCTTTTCTAAAACGACAAAAAAGTCGTTCATTTTATTGTAAATTCATTCCACATTATTACGAAAGTTCCTTTATACGAAATTCATTACGAAAGAACCCTAGCATAAAGAGGAACTTTCGTAATGGTGTGGAGTGAATTTACGTTAAAATGAACGACTTTTTTTTTCGAAGAGGTGACAATCTCTGCATTGTACTAAAGTGCCCAATATATATATATATATATATATATATATATATATATATATATATATATATATATATTATATATATATATATATATATATATATATATATATATATATATATATATATATATATATATATATATATATATATATATATATATATATATATATATATATATATATATATATATATATATATATATATGTATTGATCTTACATACTTTTAGTAGATAATTCATGATATCGGAACGCAATTAAAAACACCAGTCGTCCTTAAAAAATGATTTTCGAAAAATATTTTAAAAAAATGAAAGTTCGGTTTTTGAAATTTTTTGTCAACTTTGATGGCATTGCGGGACCGAAAATTAATAAAAAAAATAATAATTAGTGCACTTTTGATGTCTTTACCAATGGTAACTTTTACGCGCTATAGCGATCCGAAATAAAATAATAAGTTTTTTTCGGCCCACCCTAATGGTTAGCAATATACTTTTTGATTTTATTTATTAAGTTATTTGAATTTCAATAAGGAAAGTTTATAAACATCTGACCAATGACTTGTAAAAGGTCATCCCTTTGTCAATTTTTCCTGAATCCATATGCTCAGCAATAGTATACCATTTTGACTCAGTGCCGGATTACGGCCTAGGCCTACAAGGCCCGGGCCTAGGGGCCCAGTCAGGAAGGGGGCCCTTAAAAAGATAAATTCGCCTTAAAATTTGAAAATGGCTATTCGCCAAACTCCGAAAACTTATCGTCGACGGATTCCAATTCTGATAAAATAAAATGTGGGGCTGTTTCTCGTTTTTTATAAGTTGCTTGCTATATTGTGCACTCATAAATCAGTAAAGTCAAAGAAAATAAATGACAAAAACTGCCCTCCATCCCCCCTAGGACATCCCCCCCCCCCTTTTAAACTGAGTAATTTTTTGATGCGAATAAGATTTTATTATGCCAACTGATACCGATACAGACGCTATTATATGTAATTTTCTTTTTTTGGGAATAAAGGCGCCGATGTATCGTCGATATCGTACTCTCAAACAGAAAGTATAAAAAATACATAAAAATAAAATATTGACATTTATATGAATTTGCTTTTTTTTGCATCGTGTTATTTTTAGGTTTTTATTTTGCTTATAAGTAAAATCAGTGTATTACAAAACTCTATGATTACAAGTTAGGAGATTTTGCGCGCCTTTTCTATCGTGTTCTTTTTTTAAGATAAAGATTGGATGTCATAAGCATTAGAGCAAAATATTGGTAAGTTAAATTTCTACACTAAAGTATCTGAAGATATGCGTATGTTTGTAATGAACTTGGGCCCTATTTTTTCTATCTTTATATTGTTGTTATCTGAATACTGAGCATAAATCTAAGAATGGCTGTTCAGTTCTGTTTTCATTAAATTTTAATGGCTGTTATATATTTAAAGCACGTTTTATAATAATTAATGGGAATATTTTTTATGCCGTCACGCTCTCTATACTGCGATTTCATTGGTTGTTTTGTTTTCTTTGAAGTATTGAAACAAGCTCATTGGTTTTTTATAATGTCACTCAGCTCCGAAATGCGATTTAATTGGTTGTTTGGTTTTCTTTGACAAAGTGTTAAAACAAGTCCATTGCTTTTTTATACGACGGCATAAAAATGCATGCAATTTTAAAATTATTTCACATCGGAGATTTGCCTGTACGACGTTGAAGGTTTAATTAAACATATGAATTAGATTCTTTTAAGTTTGAAATATTAAATCATTTAATTGTTTTGTTTTTTTGTTCAGCTTAAACTTTTAAATATGTTCTAACAATTTTATTAGTTAGTTTGTATTTGTTTGTAATTGAAATAGTCAGTGAATATTCTATATTTTCCGGCTATTTCATGAAGTAGCCATGTGAATCCGCCCAAACAATATTTGCTTATTTAAGAATGTCTGATTGTTTTATTTTATTAGAAAGTTAATTTGCTAATATTGCCCTTTTTGTTTTCTTTTTTAATTTAAAAGTATGAATATTATAATTCAAACATATAAAATAGACAAGATTTTTAATTAAAATTTAAAAATATATATTATTTGTCTCAAATGGCCACATCCTACCGCAGCTAGTAATTTTTAACGGTTATACGAAATCAATAATTTTTTCTTCCAACATTGGCTGATCCTCTCATGCCACTTCACGATCTGGCCGGCCAATTCGGTAAACGACCGAATTCGGGTTTTGGCCGGCCAATTCGCTAAGTGGCCGAATTCGGGCTTTGGCCGTAACATTTACACATTATTTCTTAAAAATTATTTTTTGCGCAATTAGATAAGTTAATTTTTTATAAATTAAATAAATATTAATTTTATCTTTAGACTATTCTCTTAATATAGTAAAAACTGCATTTACAATAGAAAATTAAATTAAAAATCAATTTTAATTAAAATAATTTTAATTAAAAAAAGTGCCTGATAATATCCTTAAAAAACATCCTAGACTACCATAAGCAAAAAACAAGTTGATAAACTAATCTAATTTTGAATCTTTTTGCAAAACTTTTTTTACATTACGTGTTCATACGATAAAAAATAATTTGGTTTTGGGAATATTAAGCTTAACTTACAAAGGTGGAAGCACGCTTTTCTACAAGGCATTGTTGGAAAACTTGCCCAGTGAAATTTTGGAAAACATGCTCCGCCGTCATATTTTGACTTGGCGAGTAGAATTTTAAATTATTCTGAAAACGAATGTATAGGTTACGTAGAAAGAAGAGCCACCTTTTAGAATTGCGCAATAATAAAACTGTAAGTTTAATAAAAGTACGTTTGATTTAGGTTTGAATGTAAGCATGAAAATTCACGCAACGTGGTGGAGGGCAAACGAAACAGGTCAAACAAGATAATATTAAAGTGACCAGGTTTATTTAACTATAAGATCATAAATAATACAAGTTAGGCAAGCAAAGGAAAATCACCGCAAACTATAGATAACATCAGTATAAGTACAGTTATTTCAGTGACGTCAGCTTGACGTTGGCATAGTAAATTTGAATATTTGTGAATCTTCTTCTCACAATATCTCCCCATTCACAATATTCACAAAAACTTTCTTGGTAAATGAAAAAGTTTATCTTTCAATAAAGGTTTCGTAAGCATATCAGCTACATTCAGCTTTGTAGAAACATATTTCAGATTAATAACATTATCATCTACGAGTTGTTTTACATAGTGAAATCTAACATCAATATGCTTCGTCCTATTATTAATAGCATTACATTCAGAAAAACAAATAGCTGCTTGATTGTCACACAATACTAAAGGAATTACTTTAGAAACTAAAAATAACCAAAAAGCTTCTGTGGCAGCTGCATCTAAGGCGACATATTCCGATTCCATGGCACTCTTTGCAATACATTTTTGAGTACAGGATCTCCATCCTAGAAAAACATTACCAATCGACCAAATAAATCCTGAAATGGATCGCCTGGAATCAGCAGCCGTTGCCCAAGATGCATCTGTAAACATTACAAAATCAGAATTACTTGCATTCGATAAATTAATACAATAATGTCTCGTTAGACCAACATACTTGAGTATTCTCAATAATAAATTCCAATGATTAACATTTGGTCTAGAAAAAAACTGAGCAACATATATAACTGAAAATAAAATATCGGCTCTTGTTCTGTTAGCCAAAAATAACAAACTACCAAGTAATTCTTTAAATGGGTAGTTTCCAGCATCTTTACCAGTGAGTAAAGTTTTATTCAATCCTACTTCCATTGGAGTGTAAACTGGTACACTTAAATCAACTGGAAAATTGTTAAGCAACTTTTCAATATAAGAATGCTGGTGCATAAAAAAATTTACCGTTTATATTTTCAAACTCTACGCCCAAAATTTTGGTAATTGGTCCTAAATTAACTATGTCGTATAGATTAGACAGTGATAAATAATCATTTAAATATTGATTTTCTTCACAAAATACAGCTAAATCGTCAACATATAAAAGAATTACACATTTGTCACTAATAAACAAACAAGGACAATAACTCGACTGAGTAAAGCCCAAGCTCAACAAAGATTTAGTCATATGATTATGCCAATTTTTACCCGATTGCTTAAGTCCATATAAAGATTTTTTTCAATCTTAACACTTTATCACTTACGGCAGCACAATCCTTATAACCTTTTGGAATTTCCATAAAAATTGTTTCATCTAAAGCACTATACAAGTAAGCACATTTAAATTCATAATGCTGGTGGTTCCAACCTAAAACAATCACAAGCAAAACAAAAAATAATTTTATCAATGAAAAGTCCACAACAGGTGAATAAACGTTAGATTCATAGTCTATACCAATTCTTTGTTTGTGACCATGAGCAACAAGTCTCGCTTTAAATCGTTTAACACTACCATCCACATTGTTTTTGACAGAATAAACCCACCTAGATGTTATTATTTTGTGGTTCTTAGGTCTGTCCACAATGTCCCATACATCCCTACTTTCAATAGTTTTTATTTCCTCTCTCATGGCACTTTCCCATTCATCTCGCTGTTTAGATTCTACTACTTCTTCATGAGATTGGGGAATTATTAAATTACATGCCATAATTTCTGGGGTACTTATTTTTCCAGATTCATCCGATTCACAACTAGATTCAGATATACTGTCAGTAGATAATGTACAAGTTGGCTTAAAGTTAAAAAGATCCTCAATAATTACAATGTCTTTTGCCGTTGCGTACTTACGGACATCATTAATCGACCTGCAACGAGTTTGATCGGGAGCGTAATAGTACACATCAATACGATCGCTCTTTTTACGCTTAACTTCTTTTCTAGTCCAGCCATCCAAATTACTAGACGCGTTTGGGGGTTTAACTTCACACGGAATTTCCTGTTCAGCACTTTTAAGTTTAGGAACTTCGAATTTGACACCGTCAAATTCGTCTAAATCTGATTCTTCTGAAGTATAGTCCCCTGTACAGTCGTTAAAAGATTTCTTAACAAATAAACTTTTTGATTCAAAAACTTCTATTCCAATAACGGACTCGTCAATCTTAACATGCTTTAACTCAATAACTTTATTTTTATCAAGATCAAAAACGCGATATCCTTTAGTGTGAGCCGCGTATCCGACTAAGATACCCTTCTTCGATTTTGGCTGCAACTTATTCCTATTAACCTTTTGGAACATGAAAAAAGCACAAACTTCCGAAAACACGAAAATGCGATATATTCGGTTTTTTGCCGTAAAACTTTTCATACGGTGTAGTTTTAAGATCGACTGAATGTCGTACTCTATTTTTAACGTGAACATAACACTGCAATGCTTCAGCCCAAAATGCAGGTTCGAGTTTTGAAGAAACCAAGAGTGTACGAACAGAGTCCATAGCATCAAAATTAATTCTCAGCGGTACCCATCATTTCTGGTGAATAAGCATTGTAAAGTTGGTGATTAATTCCTTTACTATCGCAAAACAATTTCATTTCCCGATTACAAAAATCTAAGGCATTATCTGTTCGAATAGCTAAAAGTCTATGATTAAGTTGTCGCTCTACATAAGTTACATATTTTATGATTGCACTTACAGATTCATTTTTATTATCTAGTGGAAAAACTGACAAATACCTCGAGTAATCGTCCACGATACCCAAAAAGTATTTTGCCCCTCCCTTACTAATTACGGGTGCAGGACCCCATAAATCGGCGTGCAATAATTGGAAAGGTTTTTTAGTAACAACTTCCTTAATCCTTTTAAAAGGTCCCCTTTTGAGTTTCCCTTCAATGCAATCATAACAATTAACATGTTCTTTTGCAATTTTAGATACACCAGATACAAGTTCAGTATTTACTGTCGAATAAACTGCTCCAGCACCAATGTGTGCACAACGTTTATGCCACAAAGTCAATGAGTTTTCTTTCGAACCTACAATATTTGAATTTAACTCAAAGTTTGACTTGCAGCCTTTTACGGGATAAAGACTGTTTTCATTGCGAACTTTCAGAAAAAGCTGTCCCGTTGGATCATAAATAGACAGAAATCCACCTTTACCTTCGTAACTAAACCCTTTCTGTTCAATTACACCTAAACTTAGTAAATTTCTATTTAATCCAGGTACGTAATATACATCCGATACGGATATGTGCACTTGGCCATTTAACCCTTTTAAATTTCAAACTATTTTGCCTATACCTCTAGCTTCAATATTCCCTTTACCCTGCTTAACCGTTTTCGTCGTACATTCAAATTCGGAAAATAGATCATGATCATGACAAAAATGGTGCGATGCCCCGGAGTCGAATATAAAGTCAATGTCTTTCGGACTTTCCAAACTACAGGCTTCTGCATACCACCCACCGTCATTAGCATATTTGGACGATTCTCCAAATGAACGTGATTTCTCAGATTCTTTATATTTACAAAAACGATATCCATGACCTAATTTACCACATTTAAAGCATTTCATTTTTGAAAACTTTCCATTTTGATTATTATTTATTCGTTTATCCTTATCTTTAAATTGTAAATGTTTATTAGTAACATTAACATACGAAGAACAATCAAAGTTACTATTTTGTGTATTTACATTTTGTAATCTACCTTCTTCTGCTAACAAAGCTTGAGAAACATTTACCGAAGCAAATTCTACATCAGGTAATTGATACAATTGTTGTACTATGAGCATAAACCGCTCAGGTAAATTGGAAATCATTTTATAGGCTAAGTGACTGTCATCAACACTGCAATTCAAGTTCTTTAGTTGCCGTTTCAGGTCTTGAAGACGAGCAAGATATATTGAAACAGTCTCACCTTTCTTCATCTCCGCTCCAAAAAATTCAGCAAGTAACCTTCCAATCAAGGCTTTACATGAGGGCTCCAAGTTCTGTTAAAGAATCAACCAGGCTTTGGCAGGATCTTTCTCGTCCACAATCAGCGGCTTGATCCCGGGCTCCAAGGCACGGTAGATGACAGATATGGATTTATCCTGACGTCTGGCAAAGTCGTTCTTCTCCTTAGTGGATGCAGTATCTGCTGGGGGTGACTCGGTCTCTAAGACGATCCCATGAAGGCCTCGATCTCTTAGCAACATCTCGACATCAACACGCCATTCTCTAAAATTAGCTGATCCCTTTAGTTTAGGGAAATCCAATATACCGCTACCAAAATCCTCCATACTTCTAACTTCAGCTTTAAACTATTTAAAATTTAAAGTGCAAAATGCGTTTAAGACCTGGGCCCATAACCACTGAGGTGGAGGGCAAACGAAACAGGTCAAACAAGATAATATTAAAGTGATCAGGTTTATTTAACTATAAGATCATAAATAATACAAGTTAGGCAAGTAAAGGCAAATCACCGCAAACTATAGATAACATCAGTATAAGTACAGTTATTTCAGTGACGTCAGCTTGACGTTGGCATAGTAAATTTGAATATTTGCGAATCTTCTCACAGTTACGTAGAAAAAAGAGCCACCTTTTAGAATGCGCAATAATAAAACTGTAAGTTTAATAAAAG
This sequence comes from Oedothorax gibbosus, assembly GCA_019343175.1. NCBI lineage: Eukaryota > Metazoa > Arthropoda > Arachnida > Araneae > Linyphiidae > Oedothorax > Oedothorax gibbosus. The sequence goes on along the minus strand of CM033271.1, from coordinate 3,501,682 downwards.
TACGTTTGATTTAGGTTTGAATGTAAGCATGAAAATTCACGCAACGTTGAAAAAGTACAAAAACAGCTGTAATGAAAATATTACAGCACCAACTGAGCAAAAATTCTTGTGGGTGACATAAAACGGGTTGCTTCATAATTCAAGCAGCCATTTGGCGCCCTAAAGGCTCATTTCTTGTATTAGGCCTGATGGAAAACTTATCCATGGGAAAACTAGCCCCGGTCTCCCCTAACTATAGTAATAAACTGTATTATTCTGATGTTCATTAAAGTCGATTAAAATTATATGTTCTGTACTAGTGTATTTAATTTGCTAAATTTCCAATTTTGAGGTGGTGGGGGGCCCCAAATGTCAAGTGCCTAGGGCCTTTAAATCCGGCACTGCATTTTGTGTACATTCCGCGTGAGCAGACGAATTTTTCCCGTTGTGGGCTAAAAAAATAAACTTTCGTATTTGTTTTCGAAATCCAACGATCACGTGACTTCAGTGTACGCATAGGCTCGTTCTTCTTTTTCGCACTCTAGTTTACTTATTATAACTCTATGGACGTCACACATGTTGTTCTCTGAAAATTTTCAGAAGAATTGCGTTCTACTTTGAACTGTTGCCCGAGTAGCCTAGTGGGTTTGATTGCAACCCATTACGATAACAGTCTGCGCACTATACCGGGGGAAGGTGTTTTGCCACGAGAATATTTCAAACTGATGTGAGACTCGCATCAAGAATCTAAAACTCGCAGCTAGGAGACTCGCAGGGTTGTGCACACGAGAGAATCGCAGTAGTTTTTTCGCTCGTGTACACCAGCCTTAAGGTTGTTAGCTGAAGAGACAGGAAATTGAATCACGAACGCTTTTAAGTACAGAGACTTTTTGTTGTCGCCAACCCTTAAAAGCTGATCCGTACTCTCGTTAAAACGGCAAGCAAACCAAATACCTGACCAATGATAAAGCTAATATCCCCACCAGTATTTAAAAAACGCATGAGATTCTAGGATGTGTCTAGGATACATAAAAAATAGCAAGCCAAGGCATCGATACGCGTTAGAATTTTAGGATTAAGAAGCAATTTTTGCCGGAAAAACAATAGAACATAACATTTAATTAGTCTAAGCAATTGTGATTTATTGTAAATATTCAAGGCATAAGAATAAACTATACTAAGATATTTTTTATAATGCACAAATTTAGGATAATCAAGTAAATAATACTGCAATTCCAAATTAAATGATAAAAAGTCGTTAAACATAAATATGAGATGAATAATTAAAATAAGAAATGCAGATAAGATTTTAAATACACTGCGATGCAAAAGTTTAGACAATGACGTTTTTTATCTGTAAAATTTAGAATTGTGATAGTAGAATTACAAAACACCGCTAAACATATTAAATAAATATTTTGAAATGTTATAATTGAAACATAATTGTTTGATTTGCTATAACAATTTTCTTTTCATAAAATAAAAATTTGTACGATGCAAAAGTTTAGACACAAATACGAGATTATGCTAATTTAAAGTAGATAATGACCTAATTTCACATATTTATTGATGAATTGAATCTGATAAATTTAAAAAAAAAACGATATCCGGTGAACTTAACGGAATTAATAACGATATTGGTTCAATTTTACACCAAAAAGACAATATAGCCACTTTAAATATTTATTCAAATCATATTTGCTTCAAATGTACAATTTACATCTCTAAATACGTTTGTTGTTTTTGAAGAGGTGACTATCGCTGCATTGTACTAAAGTGCAAAAAAGAATAATATGCCGCTATTTTGTGATTTTATATGGGCAAGACTGCACTTTTCATCAAGAAAATCGGCCAATGCATGTTTCTAAATCCACGAATTCGTGCCAAAACTTTATAAGGTTATTGACTGGTTGGTATTCGGTTCGTATTTAGAGATGTAAATTGTACATTTGAAGCAAATATGATTTGAATAAATAGTTAAAGTGGCTATATTGTCTTTTTGGCGTAAAATTGAACTAATATCGTTATTAAATCTGTTTAGTTAACCGGATATCGTGTTTTTTCAATTTATCAAATTCAATTCATCAATAAATATGCGAAATTAGGTCATTATCTACTTTAAATTAGCATAATCTCGTATTTGTGTCTAAACTTTTGCATCGTACAAATTTTTATTTTATGAAAAGAAAATTGTTATAGCAAATCAAACAATTATGTTTCAATTATAGCATTTCAAAATATTTATTTAATATGTTTAGGGGTGTTTTGTAATTCTACTATCACAATTCTAAATTTTACAGCTAAAAATCGTCATTGTCTAAACTTTTGCATCCAACACAACATACATGTTGTTTACATATTATGTGAAATAAAGTTTACCAAATTTAAATTTTGATACTCTTTATTAATGAAATTTAGGCTTTAAGGACAATCTGCACAACCAATCAATCAACATTAATCCATTGTACATTGCCTTGAAAATTGTAGAAATGGAAAAAGAGTTACCTCAACATGTTAAAATCATTTTACAAAAAAATGCAATCTTCTTGTATTATTAAACACAAAAGGAAGGCACAAGTGACGAGAGAGGTTTTGGGAAATATGTGGAACTGCAATATAATAGTAAAAAAGCTTATCTATTGCAATGTGTTTTTTCTTAAATAACTGAGATTTAATGAATTGTCCAGGAATAAAACAAAATAATTTATTTAAAAACACATGTGAAAATTAAACAACCAATTAATAACATTTCATGTTCTAAGAGTAGAACCCTCGAAAAGTTAACAAGGCGTGAAGCTCAAAATAAATCTTTTATTCAAAGGTAAAACATTAAAATCAGAATTAGATCGCAATAAACTAAAAACTATACCAAACAAACAGATCGCCGCAAGGGCAAGTAACAGCTAACAGGCCTTTTCAACAGATTGAAGGCAGGAGCTTATATAGTGGAAACCGACAACTAATTTGCATAAGGAGAGGAAAAGGTGGACCGCAGGCATGGCGCGCCCATAGTCAGTACTTGAGCTACTATTTATCCTAGCCCAATCGGGAGATCGATGCGGAGTGGCAAGTGGAAAGACTGACCAGGAGCGCACCAAGCATACCGCCCACCTTGAAATCCGTGGATTTCAAAAGCAATACAATAAATGATCAAAGTTAAACTACAACTTAAATTTACAACTGAAGTGTTTAAAGCACACTTAGAGTTCAGGTACCAACAACTTGTTGGAGGTCCATATTCGGTAGGGGACACAGTTTATTCATATGACGCTGCAATTGTCCATTTGCTGTCTTCAGCGTGACGACTCTGGCGAGGCCATCTGCTCCAGAATGGACTTCGATGACTCGTCCTAATTTCCACCTTAACGGCGGAAGCCGCTCATCCTTGATGAGAACCAAGTCGTTGACCTTGAGGTTGGCGGAGACTCGATTTCACTTGGGCCTGTGTTGGAGAGTGCCCAAGTACTCCTTGGTCCATCGGGTCCAGAAATGTTGCCCCAGGCGCTGAGTGAGCTGCCATCGAGTCAGATGGTTGATTGGCTTGCTGGACACATCTGGCTCCGGGATGGACTGAAGGGGTGCTTGGATGAGGAAGTGGCCGGGAGTGAGCGCTGAAAAATCGTTAGGGTCATTAGATATAGGGCACAATGGACGAGAGTTTAGGCAGGCCTCTACTTGTACAACGACGGTGTACAGCTCTTCGTAGGTCAATGTGACGTCGGACAATATGCGTTTTAGGTGGAATTTAATTGACTTCACAGCTGATTCCCATAGCCCACCCATATGGGCAGCAGAAGGAGGATTGAAGATCCAGTCGATCCCTTCTTCTGCGAGGTATTGACCAACGCATTCATTTTTGAGAGTGTCTTTCATTAGATTGTCTGCACCAACAAAATTAGTCCCGTTATCACTTCTAATAGATGTGGGCCTACCACGACGTGCAATAAACCGCTTTAGAGCTGCAATGAATGTTAGCGTAGTGAGGTCACTTGCTAGTTCGCAGTGCACGGCCTTCGTGGCAAAACACACGAAGATTACCAGGTATGCCTTGCAGGTCTTAGCTCTAGACGTCTTCGACATTCGGATTGTGAAGGGACCAGCGTAGTCGACGCCGCATTCGAAAAAGGGACGAGAAACTGTTACCCGTGATGACGGTAAATCACCCATTAGTTGTTGAGACGATTGTCCTCGTTGACGTATGCAAGTTGTGCATTGGCCAACGATTCGTCGGATGACACTGCGGGCAGCGATGATCCAGAATTGTTGCTGGAGACAGGCATGAAGTAGCTGTGGTCCTGCGTGAAGAAGAGATACATGAAAGTGTTTCACTATTAAAACAGTTAGAGTCGAGTCCTTTGGCAGGAGAGCTGGGTATTTGTGATCTGGTTGAAGATCAGAGTTGCGTAATCGGCCGCCCACCCTGAGGATACCTTCAGGGTCTAGGAAGGGGTGCAATTTCAGGATGTGGCTCTTGGTGGATACCCTATCAGAGCTTTTAAGGGTGGCGATTTCAGAGCTGAACCCTTCTGCTTGGGCACACTTGATCCAAAAAATTAGAGCACCTTTTAGTTCTTGGCTTGAGAGAAACGCGAGGTTATGTTGTTGGGGAGGGACCCTACAATTATTTATGAATCGAAAAATGTACGCTGTGATACGTTTAAGTCTGGCGAGCGTGGAAAATCTTTGTAAAAGTTCAGTACAAAATGATGGTTCTTCGGAAGTAAGACAGGTTAAAGTTGGTCTTACCTTCCTTTCTTCGGCTAGTGCGTCGGCGTTTTCAGGTGGAGCATATTGGTTTTCAAGTGGTTCAGTGGCCGCTAGAAATGAAGGTCCGTTCCACCAAAGGTCAAATGTTGAAAGTGCAGACGCAGGTAATCCCCTGCTGGCGCAGTCAGCTGGATTTCCTTCACCCGCGACGTGTTTCCAAGGCACGCATGGAAGCAAGCTGTAGATTTTTGTCGTTCTGTGGGCGACGAAAGTTTTCCATCTGCTGGGGTCGGCGGAGAGCCAAGCTAGAACGATCGTTGAATCCGTGTAGCAGCGCACCTGTGAAACATCGAGGTTCAATGATTTTATTATGAAACTTACCAGACTAGCCAGCAGTACCGCACCACATAGTTCCAACCGAGGCAGAGATTGCAGCTTTACGGGGCACACGCGTGTTTTACTAGCGATCAGTCGCACCCTTACTTCGCCTGAAGTAGAGACAGTTCGAGCGTACACCACTGCAGAGTAGACCTTTTCTGACGCGTCGCTGAAGCCGTGTATCTCTGTAGTTTGAGGATCGGATTGGAATATACATCTAGGGATGGCTATATGCTGAAGGTTCACTAGATCTTGACACAGTTCTGTCCACCTATCTTCTGCACGTTGAGGAAGTGGGTCATCCCAGCCAAGGTCAAATTTCCATAGGTCTTGCATCAGTATCTTAAGACGGATGTTTACTGGAGCGATCCAACCTAGGGGGTCAAAGATCTTAGAGATATACGAGAGTATCGTGCGCTTAGTGGTGTTATTGGTTGCATCTTCAATGGAGAATGGGATGTGGAAAGAGAATGAGTCACTATTGGTATTCCATTGAAGTCCCAAAGTCTTGATGTCGCTCTTGATCTCTAGTTGAGGGTTGGTCCTCTGGAATGGAAGTGGTTCCCATGATCACCCATCCGAAGACTGTGTCTACTGCAGATAGGTCCGATTTTGATGAGACTGTGCATCCTCCAAGTACTTTTCCAAAGACATCGGCACCGAGTAGAACATCAACGCAGCTTGGCTGGTTGTAGTGGTCGTCGGCAAGTTTCAGGTGTTTGAAGCACTGTAAAGCCTTGGGATCAACACGAACTTGAGGAAGTGTTCCAGTGACCTTGGACAGGATCAGGGCATCGATTGTGGAGGAAAATTCCGTGTCGTAACTGGAAGAAACTTCAAGTTTTACCTTCCCTCGGGCGGTACCGACAGTAGACGTGGTTAGTCCGTATATGCGGATATTCACTCGCTTTCGATGCAGGCCTAATCTTTGAACACATCTCTCGCTGACGAAGCTAGTCTGGCTTGCCGAGTCCAACAGGGCTCTACATGGTTGCCTTTGGCCGTACCCGTCCAATACTTGAATAACCGCGGTAGGCATCAGAGTAATTAGGCGGGTTGGAGGATTGCGTGATAAATGCGACGTAACTTCTGCTTGATTGATGCCCTTGGCACTGGTCGCGTTTTGAACTTCGGGCTCTTCGTGTAGGAGCGAATGGTGATCCTTGTTGCATTTCCTGCACTTTGAACTTGTGCAGCTGGTGTTCGGGTGGCAGCGTAGACAGTTTTCGCACAACGAATTTTCATGGACGAACGCCTTACGTGCTGGAACAATTATGTTCAAAAACTTGAAACACTTGTAGATTCTGTGATTCGGCATGATGCAGAAGATGCATTTGTTGTTTGTAACGTGAAAGTTTGATTGAGACTTCCGAAACTATTTGCGACTAACGGGTTGTTTTATCTGATCAATCGGTTTGCGCTGTTTTGACTGCGAGGAACCAGGAGCGGCTGCTATTGCACGCGCACGATTATCGATAAAATCCAGAAAGTCTTTCAATGTGGGCAGAGGGGTTTTCCCTTGAATTGAAAAGACCCATTGCCGCTGTGATTCAAGATCCATTTTCTTGGACAAAATGTGAACTAGGATAGTATCCCAGTGTTGTACGGGCTGCTTAAGTGACTTTAAGGTCTGAGTCGATTGGTTAGTTATATCCATCATCTTTTGGAGACCGCTGGCAGATTCGTTCGACAAGTTGGGTTGCGACAGGAACTTGTCCAAGGTGGCAGATACAATTTCGTGGTCGTTGTTGTAGCGATCACACAACAATTTCCAGGCGGTTTTGTAGTTCTCGCTGGTGACGGATATCGCATCTAACAATGCTGAAGCTGGGGTTTTAACGCTTAGTTTAAGGTACTGGAGCTTTTGTACGTCAGGAATGGTGACATTATCATGCACGGTCGACTGAAAGAGATCACGAAATGTGTAAAATAAAAGTCTCAAAATAAAATAGGATTTGCGGAATCAAGTATCAACAGAACTTTCCGCTCCTAAGTAAGAAAAAACGGACGAAAGTCAAAAACCGTTGCAAACTACGAACTTTATTTTTTAAACTGAATTTTTACATTTCAAAGACAACGTTGCCACAGACAAAACCTTATACTTGAAATCAAACAAACAAACTACAATTAACATCCTCCCACCTTGAGGTTCTGTAGAATCTCAACATACGGGTATTACTTCAATAATACAATAAAAGAATGAAAATTTTGTCTGGGCAGAAACACAGCATTTAAAACTTCAAACGCTCAGGAATACCAACTACACGACCCGATCTGGTAACATATGATTTGGCTTGCTCAGTAGTATCAATAGATACATCATTTTTGGAACTGTTCACAAGGTTCGATTTTGAGGAGACTTCCAAAGGATATATTCGCTGAACAGGACGGAGGAGTTTCGAAAATGCAGTTTGAACTCTGACCAGCCTAACATTGCCATCCGACCCGGGTAATAACTCTACAATGCGCCCCAAAGGCCAATCAATTCTTTTTGTGTTGTCAGCTCCAACTAATACGATGTCTCCCACTGATATGGTTCGATGATCTATCTTCTTATTCCTTTGCACAAGCAGACCCAAATATTCGGAACGAAATCTGTTGCGAAGATCTTTTTGTAGGGCTTGTCTGTATTTTACTCTTCGATTCAAGCTCTTTTGGTCAACAGAATCCAAGTCGGGAGTTTTCCACTCTTGAATATCTTGTAGGAACATCGATGGGGAAAGAGGTACGGGATCTTTATTATTCTCCGAAATGTAAGTTAGAGGACGCGAGTTCATGAGTGATTCACAATCGCACAAAACTGTGAACATCTCCTCTTGGGACAATAGAGCACGGCCTAAAACTCTCTTCAAAAGATCCTTCATTACTCGTATGAGGCGCTTCCACCATCCACCCCACCACGCAGCTGTCGGGGGGTTAAACTTCCAATGAATATTATTGATGGCACCGTGCTTGATTACCTTATTCCAGTCGAGCAGACGCAGACAGTTCGCAGCACCAACGAAATTTGTGCCGTTATCACAATATATAGTAGTGCATCTACCCCTTCTAGCTACAAATCTTCTTAATGCCATCAGAAACATTTCCGTTGAAGCACTGCTGACAAGTTCAAAATGAACAGCTCTATAAATTGCACAGGTAAAGATGAGTACCCAAGCCTTTGAGTTATCTTTTAGGTGTAAGGGCCCGGCAGCATCTACTCCAGTAATCTGGAAGACTGCCGCATCTTTTACACGGTCTTCAGGGAGAGGAGATACAGTACTTTCCAGCTTCTGAGAAGAGAATCTTGCGCATATGGTACACTTTGCTACAATTTTCCTGATAGTTCTCTTGCCATTCAAGATCCAGTATTTTTCTCTCAATATATTAAGGAGCATCTGAACTCCGCAATGAGAGTTTTTCTCATGATGAAATCGTATGAGCCTAAACACAACGTCATGGTTGGCAGGTAGAAGAACTGGTTTTCGAAAGTCTTCTTTATCTTTCCTGTTGATAATTTGTGTCTTGACCCTCACAACAGCTTCATCATCGGTATAGATTGAGAGATTTTTAAGCTTCTTGTGACTTAGCATTTCTTTACATTCTTGCTGAACCATTCTCAGAACCATTAGCTCTGCCTTCTCATATTCTAATGCGGAGATTTCTCCAAAAGTTCGACTTTCTTTGACAGAAGAGGAGTTTCCAATAAACCTGCGAATCCAACAGATCATTCGAACGATCTTTTCATAGCTAGAAAAGTACTTGTAGTACCAGCCAGTTTCTCTATTATCCTCAACATTAGCAAGTGAAGGAACAGATTTTATTTTTTCTACTGAAATTTCTTCCTCATTGAGTATTTCCATAGATTTTAGGTGACTCCAATTATCTTGGGATTCTTTTAGCCAATTTGGTCCCTCCCACCATGCAAAGTCGAGGAGTTGCTTTGCATTACATCCTCTCGAGGGTAGATCTCCAGGATTTAAATGGCTCGGAACATGTTGCCATGACGAAGGATTACTCAATTTCCTTATTTCTTGCACTCTGTTTCTAACAAAAACAGACCAGTTTTCTTCTCGATATATCCATGCTAGTGCAGTTGTTGAGTCGCTCCAGTAGTAACATTTTACATCTTTCCAACCTAGAGCATCTAAGACCGATTTCGTTAATCGAGCTCCTATTAAGGCAGCTAAGAGTTCTAACCGTGGGATTGTTCCTCCTTTTAGGGGTGCTACTCGAGCTTTTGAAGCAAGAAGACATAACTTTGCATTGTCTTCTTTTTCGATTCTCAAGAAAACGACGGCAGCAAACGCGTCTTTACTTGCGTCACAAAAACAGTGTATTTCACACTTTTCCAACTCTTCGTGAGAAATCTGAATCCAACGAGGAATATGTATGTCCGCCAAGAACTTCAATACATTAAACCATTGTAGAAATCTATCTTTTAAGTCGCCAGTTACTTCTTCGTCCCAACCGATTCCTTTTCGCCAAGCTTCTTGCAGCAGTAGTTTTGGACAGAGCATCACTGGCGCCGTGTACCCAATGGGATCGTAGACTTTATGAGCAACTGATAAAATAACTCTTTTTGTGAGACATTGCAGATTAATTTCCGTTAGCCAATTCATGTTTATCTTAAAAGTGTCTCTTGTACGATTCCAAACTAAGCCAACTATGGGAGTTTCAAGGACTTCAGTTTCTGCAATTTGTTTCAGAATTTTCCCAACCTCTTAGATCAATCCACCTTAAGCATCACATCTTTTGATTTAGTAACAAAATGATGCAATTCTTCTTCATTATCAACACTTGTCACGACATTGTCGACGTAGAAACTTTTTATGAGTTTTTCTTTGAAGTTAACATCTAAATCTTGTGAACCATTTATGTGATGTTCTATAACTGCACCAAGTAGGAATGGGCTGCACTTGACTCCAAAAACAACTCTTGCATGACGAAACACTTTGAGCTTTTTGTGTTCTTCATTCTCCCACCATAAGAATCGCAGAAAGTCTCTATCTGCTTTGTGCACACTTATTTGCAAGAAAGCTTTCTTGATATCGGCCGTAACACCAAATTTTCGCTCTCTAAATCGCAGGAGAATATCGGGAATCAATTCAATTAAATTTGGTCCACATTCTAAACATTGATTTAACGAAAGATGATTAGCCATTCTTGCTGACGCATCGAAAACGGGACGGATGGGAGTGGTACTGCTACTCTCTTTTATCACTGGACGATGTGGCAGGTAAATTCCATAAGAATCTACTTCATTTTCGGGAACTTCTTCTATTATTCCTTCCTTTTGCCATTCCAGTAGAACACTTTCGTAAGCTTGATATAGTTTTGGAGTTAGTTTTGCTGTAGTAACCTCTAGCCTTTTCCTGGCTAAACTCAGATTATCAGGTAATACAGGACAACCTTCGCTCCAAGGTAAATGTATTTCATATCGGCCTTCTTCATTTAAGCGAACAGTTTCTTCGAAATGCTTCTTTGTAAGAAAATCTTGTTCCAACTTGGATTTCCTTTCGATGGGATCCTTGATTCCAATTGCATCTAGTTTCCATAAATCAGCAATATCTGCATCCCTTACGAAAAGGTTAGTTACTGTCATTGCCAGGCTATCAGATCGCATGTCACTTTGCGGAACTTTTCCCATCAATGTCCATCCTAGATGTGTTTCAATGGCGACTAGTCCAGAAGACAATTCTTCTTTTCGACCCGTTAGAAGTTTTCCCATAATGTCTGCTCCAATGAGAATTTCAATAGGTTCACTGGTGTTTCCAATATCAGTTAAAATGATATTTTTATCCTTTAATTCCTTTGACCATGAACCTTTACCAATAGGTTGTATATTTTCACAAATGACATCTTGATCTAAAACTTCAAAATTACATTTGTATTGACTGTTGCGATTTTTTAAGCTTATTGTGTAGCATTTGTGTTTACAATTCTCGGTTGAAACTCCACCAAACAATAAATGAGTAACATTTTCTTGTCGTGTTGGTGAATACATACATTTGGCTACATCTTTCAAAACATAAGACTTTTGAGAACCACTATCTAAAAGCAATCTAACATCTTTTTCTTTGCTACCGGCAATCAGTTGAGCTTTAAGTGTTTGTAAAAATACTTTAGGATTCTGATTCAGATTGGAAAGATTTACATCCTTTTTTACTTCGCCATCCTCTTCCTTTGCAGGCAACTTATTAAGGGCTTCTAGTTTTTCGCACATCAATGGAACATGCTTCTTGTCACAAATTAAACACTTCAAAAACGCTCTGCAATTTTTCGAAGAATGACCAGGTACCAGGCAAGCAAAACAGCAATGTTTGGCTTTCAAAACATTCTGCTTATCAGTAATGCTCATTTTCTTAGCAGAAAAACATTCAGAGCTCTTATGTTTTCCCTCACAAAAGATACATTTATTTCTTACCTCTAAATTCAGTGACGATGAAAATAAACTAGCAGCTGTTGGAGCTTTGGATTTAAATTCAGGTTCATATTTCTTCTTTTTGTTGAATCGGGAGTCTTCGTTTTTAGACAGTCCAAAACCGGCCATAGCAAGACCTATTCTTTCTTCTCCTTCAACTTCTGATTTTAGAAAAGACATCAGATCAACAAGACGTTCCTTGGCTTCTTTTCCCGACGAAATAGTGCTTCTGTTCCACGCTTTAAGAAAATCTTCAGGAAAACATGACTCGACCATAGGATACAAAATAGAAGCGCATTTATCTTTTGTTACTCCCAAAGACTCTAACGCCCGCAGATACGATTCGAGCTTGTCGTACAAGGAAGTTGGAGAGAATTTGTGTTTACTCTGAACAGAAATGATTAATTTCAAAAGTTCCCGGACGTACACTTCCACAAGAAGATCTTCTCGGCCGAACCGGGCTTTTAGACTTTCGATTGCTTTAGAGTAGTTGGCGCTAGTTGGCGGGAAACTCTCTACAACTTCTCTAGCTCTTGAACCAGGAATCGTAGCTTGTATAAGGTATTGAAACTTGTCTTCATTTGCTATATCTTCGTCTTTATCGATGCGTTCAAATTGACTCCAAAAAGGGAGCCATTCTTTAATGTCGTCGCCAAATCGACGAAATTCCAGCTTGGGCAAGGTAAATTTTCTTTTCGAATTGCCATTTTCAACAGTCGAAGGCTGATTTTCTAAATGGCCTTGCTCTTGAATGCGAATTCTTGCTAATTCTAGTTCATGTTCCATCTTCGCTTTCTCAAAGTTCAATTTAGATTCAGCTTCAAGTTTTGCTACTTCAAGTTTTGCTTCTTCAAGTCTTGCTTCTTTATCAGCATCAATTTTCAGCTTCTCTAAGTTAAGCGTAGCTTCTTTTTCAAGCTTCAATCTTTCTTTTTCTTCTTGAATTTTTCTCTCGTAAATAACATTTTCCAACATTGTCTTAACAAAATCTGGATCATTTTTGTACTCATCACTATTCAAAATTATATTCTTTAACTCAGCTATCTTTGCATTTGGCGGAACGTCTTCGCCGATTTCCAAAGCAACGGCTTTCAGATCATCCTTTTTAAAGTTTTTAACTTCTTTAAACATCTTGAAAATTAACTTCCATCCTGTCGCGGACGCCACAAATGTAAAATAAAAGTCTCAAAATAAAATAGGATTTGCGGAATCAAGTATCAACAGAACTTTCCGCTCCTAAGTAAGAAAAAACGGACGAAAGTCAAAAACCGTTGCAAACTACGAACTTTATTTTTTTAAACTGAATTTTTACATTTCAAAGACAACGTTGCCACAGACAAAACCTTATACTTGAAATCAAACAAACAAACTACAATTAACAAAATGGAAGCCAATTTTGGAAGTCGCCGCTGAAGGTAGGCAGCTCAATGCTGGGCAGACGCACTGACAGCGACTCGAGCTGCGTGGATTTATTGTCCGCCGAGCGATCTGTACCTGTGGACGTGCCCTTTATGGTTTTACAAATTAGCATTTTAAGCTTCTCGAGTTTACCGACGGTTTCGGAATATTCAGTTTCGTGCTTAACCATTTCGGCGTCTGCCTCCTCCGCTTCCATGATTTCCTCATGGTTCTCGTTTAACTCCCTCCAGATATCAACGCATTCCTCTTTAAAAACATCGAGTTCCTCAGCACTTATATCTTTAGTAATGCTAGCCTGAACCGTAGTAGTTAATCTAGTAGCTCTAAATTTGATAACGCGCTTAAGCCTTAGTAACTTATCCATTTTGAGGCAAATTTAGAATTTAGAAGAAATTTAAAGGATCTAAAGATCCCGGGTTTCTGCACCAATGTTCTAAGAGTAGAACCCTCGAAAAGTTAACAAGGCGTGAAGCTCAAAATAAATCTTTTATTCAAAGGTAAAACATTGAAATCAGAATTAGATCGCAATAAACTAAAAACTATACCAAACAAACAGATCGCCGCAAGGGCAAGTAACAGCTAACAGGCCTTTTCAACATATTGAAGGCAGGAGCTTATATAGTGGAAACCGACAACTAATTTGCATAAGGAGAGGAAAAGGTGGACCGCAGGCATGGCGCGCCCATAGTCAGTACTTGAGCTACTATTTCTCCTAGCACAAGCGGGAGATCGATGCGGAGTGGCAAGTGGAAAGACTGACCAGGAGCGCACCAAACATTTCAGGTACCCATCATAAAATAAGGGTAAGCTTTCAGAGGCATAAGATAAAGGTAAGCTTTCAGAGACCAATCATAAGATAAGGGTAGCTTATTCAGAGACTTATCATAAGATAAGGGTAAGATTTCAGAGGCCCATCATAAGATAAGGGAAAGCTTCCAGAAACCCATCATAGTTACTGTTCGTTCACCTTCTCTCCGTACATATAATTCCGTCGTTAGCCATAAAACTCGTAATACACATTAGGGGAGACCGGGGGCTAGTTTTCTATGTTTTTTTCCCTTTTATAGTATATTTTGTACTTATATTTATTTTGAAAAATATAAGATATCATTGCCTTTCTCACATGGTTATCTACAAACTAGAATTACTAGTTTTCTAAAACGTAAAAACACTTTTTGGCAGTGAAAAGTTAAACACAAGATCGTTGAGCTGGAAGACGTGCCCCGTATATGGAGTACATTTTCTCACACTGCCAAAAATGAATGGAACAACTTTGCCAACTGTTCTTGAAAAGATTTAACACTTAATAAAAACTTGGTTGTTTTTAAAGTAAATTTTATTGTAAACTAAAATAGTCAAGTACCAAAAAAAAACGACTGTAAGTTTAAAAAAAGAAAGTAGGCAGTTTTAGTTCTACCAGTACTTTCTCGTCATTTTATTTAGTATTTTCCAGTACACAGTTTTCGCCAATAACCTCCAGACTGAGGGCAAAGTGAGTGTGATAAATCGTCAACTTGAGGTCGGCCGTGTCTACATGGCTCGCGTCTTCTTCTTTGAGGACTGCGAGAGAGGGTAGATCACCAACAGGTTGACGAGTGTCTCGGCGAGATCGAAGAGGGCGACCAGCGAGACGCCCAGCCACAAGCCCATGTAGCCACCGATGTAGCTGAACACGCTCACTCTCTGCAGGGGAAAAAACAGGAGATAAATTGTTTTCAAAATGAAAGTGTAAATATATATCAATACTTATAGATCGTTTGCAACCGAATAGAACCAATAAAAAATCGATCGCTCAGACGATATTGTCTAACGATATTAATTGGCCACAGCATGGTAGTTCAGTCTTGTTGGGCCAGATCACCAGATCATGACTTAGAACACTTGTTGTTGTCGTGTGATCAGTGCAGAAATTGAAAAGAAAAAAAAACTATTAAAGAGAGGTGGGATGGCACAGTTAAATAGTTCCAAAAGCGTGGAGCACTTCACAGGCCATATCCACATTTTTGTCCATGAGGGTCTCCCGAGAACAGTTTAAGTCAATCTTGAAGTGTGCTGCAGTGATATAAGGGCAGTTGAAGAGGTGATCGGGATTTAGCTGCGTGCCTGGGCAGTGCCTGCATTCTGGATATATTCTTGATCTGTCTGGCAAGATCTTCATGCCTCTGAGGTCGCATCATCCTGTCTGGTGATCGTTGTTGTGACTTCTCTGTCGTAGTTAAGCTTAGTAGGAAAGTTTTCTTCGAGATCTAGTGAATAAGTTTTGTTTTGTGACGGCATTGGCGTTGGAGGATGTTGTAGTCAGGGGTTCTGGTTCGATGTTCCTCGCTTCCTTTCCCCTTGATATCGACGTGTGCCGGGATCTATTGAAGAGTAAATATCTTCTTTTTTGCCTCTATTGAGAATAGGAGGATATTTATTTTTTGACGTGGTTTGTTTTTCCGTTTTGAAGGACATAAAGAGCAGATTTGCAATCCGCGAATATTACTATGCCGTCGGAGGGATTGATTGTTATCCAAGTAAGATATATGATAAGAGCCTCTTTGATTGCAACGGGTTCGATTATGAAGCTGTAAATTATTTTCCCTGCTGGGGAATTTTGTGTAGAGAAATTGAGCCAACAGGAAACCTCCTCTTTCGCAGTCAGAGTTCGAAGAACCATCGGTGTAGGCGGTGACCAAGTTTGCTTTTAACATCTTGGTGATGGTTTCAATGCCTTTTCTCATGATTGTTTCTTGAGGTTCTTTCTTCGAGCATGGTTCTAGTAGGTCTAGGTTTATCTTAACAGCGAGGAGGGCGGTTCGACAGGGAAAAGTGGTTTTTGAATGATGTCAAGACTTTTGTGCTATAGGTTGTTGTCATGTCTGATCTTTTGTCACATTGGAGGAACGAGGATCTTTTTAGTCTGTATTTTTCGATTAATCCCGGAAATTGGTATTTGAAATATGTTGTTCGTCACTGCTCCTAATATAGTGAATTTCACTGTGGAGTATTTTCTAAGGTCATTCAATGGTGTTACGCCCACATTTAAATTCAGCTTTTGAATTATAAGTCGAGGAGACAGCTGCAATGATGTGTTTGGAGGCTCTGAATTGGAAAGAGTCAATTTTCGAGGTTGAAGGTGCCAGAGCCCAAATTGGAGCTCGAGAATTGGTTTGATGAGTGTCATGTAAGTATTCAAAAGAGGTTTGGGTTTGGAACCCCATGTTACGCAGCAAAGTTTCCTCTGTATGATGAGTCTTTTCAGAAATCTCTGACAGACTATTTCAATGTACTTAGTAAATCTTAGTACAGCATCGAGTGCGGTACAGCTGTGGACAAAAAAAAGTAAACACTAGGATTATTTCAGGCGTTAGTCATCCTATGGAATCGGACCTTTTTGACTTTGTGAACAAATAACATTCTGAGTTAAACTCATGACACAAAATTTGCATAAGGGTCCGTCTTCATATTAAAAATCTAACCAACTTAAAAAATTTGAATAGAAACACCCCTTTTTGAGTCCCTATTTCAAATTTATGACATATTTTAACACGAAATACTAAGTTTTGTTAGTTTTTGAGCATTATTGGTGGAGTTAGAGACGTGCAAAGTTTAGGGGCCGTAATGTTAAATGAGTTTCACATAAAAAACTATCACACTCTATAAATAATTAAGATAATGAAACGAATTTTTTACTGAATAATAATTATAATAACCCAAACAAAATGCATACACTATTGGGGTATTTAAAACAAATTTTATATTTTAAATAATTATTAACTTAATTTTTTAAAAATTTACGAATAGAAACCTCTTAATATTTTTACAGAAATTATTTTAAGACATGAAGTTTAAGCGAAATCCCAATTTAGAATTTTTTTTATCGATAATTTGATGAGTAAATCATAAAATACTTTTTAATTACCCTTTAGGGGACTGTATATAAGATTACAATATGTGAACTTGATAAACAAATACGACCAACAAATACGATAAACCACACAACGACCTTGAAAATTCTGATGTATCACACAACAGGCGCCTTTAAGGTTGATTAATGATAGTTCATTTGGTTTTGGCTTAAATAACGTCCCACTAGAGCTACACGAGGGCTATTAAATATTGATATATATACAACTGCCGAAGTGCCGGAAAAGCTCTGAGTGAACATAAGTTAAACTGTATTTGGAATAAGTAACGTTAACCAAAATATTTATTATATTTTAAGCAAAATATAAACTATCGAATTATAAGCCTAAAATGTCTATCACTTTCATAGTTATATCTAGAATACCTACGTTTAAATCGATTACTTTTTAATAGTAGTAGGCCTTCTAATATTTCATCTATTATTATTATTCGTTTTTATTTATTATTTTTACTCTTTACTCGTAAATATTGTTTTAAAATCGATGTTCAATAAAAAAATTTGTTCATCTAGCTCTGCTTTATTCATCTTTTATGTAAACATGGAAGCGATGCGCGGTATTTTTAAGAAAAATCTACTGTTCAACTTTTAGGAAATTGAATCTAAGTTTTACGAAATTAAATATTAAAATTTTTCGTTTTGTATTTACATTAGATTTTTGCTTCAGGCAAATCATATATACACATGAACTAATGATTTGCAGGCTCGGCATGCTCCACAGAACTGAGAGCCATTTTTAAAAATAATATTTTTTCAGCGTCTTGTGTTAAAGTCAATTAATTTCGTATATTTAAACAAATGTTTATAATTTTTATTTATTTTTTAGTAAGAAAGTATGTTAGTTATTTAACGTCACATAGGATTGCTTAAAAATGAACTCACAATAAACTTTTTTTTTCTAAATAGCGTGTGTATTCGCACGAGATTTTTTTTTGAAAATCATTTTATATATATTTAAACTTTATCATCGAACATTTTTTAATGGAGGATTATCTTAAAAATCTGTGTAATTAACCCATATTTAAGAGGCGAACTCTTGAATATAATTATACGGATGCAATGCTTTTTTAAAAAATAATAATCAACTATGGTAAGTGCTCAGAATATTTTTAAAAACATAACTATAGGCTTGTGTTGCATTTCCATGATTTATTTATTTTTTAAATTACAAAATGAAAATTTTTATTTTACAGTAACAAACGATTTTTCGCATTTCAAACTATTATCGTCTGCTCGTTTATTTTGAACGTGCTGAAAGTGTTTAAAAATATTCCATCGAAAATATTATAAAATACTATGCAGTTAGATATAAAAATCTTTGAATCCAACTCATACAATAAAATCTTGTAATAACTAGTAAAATAATTGAAAAATACGTACCAATAATAATTTATTTACTTTTTTAAAGATAATTTATAGTTTATTCTGTCATTCTTAATTCAAAAATTCAAATTAATATATTTATTTTTGATTAGAATTAAATTAAGTTTGAATTTTTAATAAATTATGGATCAGAAAACGTTCTTTAAAAAAACTAAATCACACGTCCGTCCCTCTCAAATATGTAAACTAAAACTTAACTACAACTTTCAGCATGCCAACGAATGATTAATATTCAATAATAATAAAAAAAAATTGTATCTTTATAAACAAGTTTACCAACAAAACATATACCTAAACTTAAAACATATCGTGGCTCTCATAAAAAATAAATATTGTTGTCTCGTTACTCAATGGCGCCCAGTATAGAAATCCTTGACATAGGTACACAAAAAATTGAAAATTTAAACTTTAATAGATAAACTTAAAATGTTAACTATACAGTTGAAATAAACTTGCAAAAAGGGTAAAAAAAAAATTAGACTTCATCACCATTAACTTTTGAGACCTTGCAGGGCTCCTCAACATATTCTACCTAAAATTTCAATATTTACTTTTCCCCTCGGATGAGTCTATAGACTACGCTTGTTATGTTAGAGATGGTCCCCCAAAGGTTATCAAGTGGTTCGATTAAATAACTCGTCAGATATTCATCCAAATATAACAAAAACTTAGATTTAGGGGTTTTCTAGGGTGCTTAACATTTCTAAGTTATTAAAATTGGGTGTTGCCTTTGGAAATTTTAAAGTTCGTAACATTTTTAATATGAAGACGGCCCCTTATGCAAATTTTGCGTCATGCAATTAACTCAGAATGTTATTTATTCACAAATTCAAAAAGGTACGATTCCTTATGATGATTAACGGCCGAAATAATCCTAGTGTTTACTTTTTTTTTGTCCACAGCTGTACCAAGATATTTGTGCTGTGTGACTTGTTCGATGGTAGTGTTGTTGATCCTAATGCTAGGGTAGAGAGACTGCCAGCTCTTTCTGTCTGTGGAGAAGACACATGATTTGGACTTATCTGGGTTGAAAAGGAGCTTAAGCCTTATTTTAAGTAATAATTCAAAAACTGGTTAAAAGTTAGGAAGTTCTCATCTTCGTCACCAACTTAATATACTCATTAACAAAGTTATAGCTTGAATTTAGTTATTCGGAACATTGGGTAGATAGTACATGTACCTAATACGGACAGTGCTCGCAATATAGACATCCCTAATATCTTTAAAACTTAAATTATTAATCGATAGATAGTGCTTTATGTCCTTGAAAAAAAGCAGATAAACGAAATTTTTAGCCTAGAAAGTGCAAAAAAGTGCTCTGTTCACTCTTTCGAGAGTAACTTGTATTGTCATGGTGTTCTGTTATAGGAAAGTTTATATTCTTATGATACATTGCATAATTACTGTAAATATTGAAAAGTGGAGAGTTTCAGAATGCTAATAAAACATATTTTTGATTGATATTGCATATATTGCTTGATAATGTTTGACGTTTTTATATTTAAAAACTATGCCTGATTCCCAATATGGACATCTTATGTTCCTATTGGAAATACAGCAAATAAATCTTCAGATTCACAAATCTGAAACATATCTAATGGGATTTTATTTAGCTAATTAATAATAAAACAATGTTAATATTGGTGACATTACTGCATTTTGATGGTCTTTGAAGAGCCACAACCGAAAATGACCTTAATCCTTTTTAAAGTGCACGTTTTGAAGATATTTAGTCTGCCTATAACCCCCCCCCCCCTTCCGCGCAATACTTTAAGATATTTTTTTATCCCCCTCTCTTCAAAAGTCCCTTGAAAGAGTGACTCGTCCATCCAGTTACAGTTCCATAAGGAGCCACCTCTCCCTAATATGGACATGCATGGCCATAACAGGGACGAGGGGTTCCTTATATGAACACTTGTAAACATTGTTTGTTTTATTATTTAAATCACACCAGAATAATTTGAAGTTCCCTAATTTTAATGATGATGGTCAACACAGTTCAGAGATGGACACACATTTTTAAAGTCATGTGACGTTGATAAGGAGAGTGTGGAAAAAATAACTTTCTTTAGGGTGTCCAGATTGGAAACAGGTACTAAATAAGGAATAATAAAATGTTGCCCAAAAGTTTTGGCACATCACAAAGGGATAGTTTTATACAAAAGTATTCAGACACGATATAAAATCTTTACAAGATTTTTTCACGAATCGCATCTATGTCGAAACTTTTGTGAAGCACTGTAGCAAGAAAACATAGTTGGTTAGGTTGTACGTTTTCCAACTGTCTAACTAATAAACATTCGTTTCTTACTATACAAATTACGTTTTTAAACTGGTAGATAAGTTGCCCAAATGAAACGTTAAAGAAACGAAACTTTTTCTATTTCACGGTAAATTTCATTTAAAGTTCGGAAGTGGGCCGTAAAATATTTGTACTTTTCAAAATCGGGAAAACGTTTCGTATTTTTCAAAATTTAGAAAACATTTGTAAACTATGAGAGAATGAAAAAACAATGGTCTAAGACCGTAAAATAAGTGAAACAGTTTTAAATCTCTGGAAGTGCGGGGAATTTTTCCTTAAAAGTGACGTTTGTCGGAAGTGTATAAGTTTATTTGCTGGCATATTTAAAATAAAAATACTTCCGAAATATTTTTGTCAATTGTTTATGCAATGTTAAAATCGGTTGCAATGCCGTACAATCAGAGATTCAATAGATAAATTAAGTGTATTAAAATACTGTATACTGATATTTACCTCAAACTTCTGCTCGTGCACAAATGTTGTAACTTCAAACCGATTGAAAAGAAAACATAGATCCATTTTATTCTGTCTGCAAAAAAGTAAAAAAAAATCTATCAATTACGCGTTCTAGATAAAATTTTCTGTTTGTGAAAAACTACGTCAAACGCATTGTGAACGTTTGAAAAAACAAACTGTCCGTACGCTGTACTGTAAGAGAAAAATTTTATTTAAACTAAGTTTTTTTTGCATTGGTTAAGGAAGATTTCTGAAATAAAATTTTATTTATTTTTTATATTAATGTTTTAAAAATAATCACTCAAACAACTATTATTAACTTGCATATAATTACCCGTTCTTCGCACAGAGTAAAAAAAATTCAAATGTATCCAAGCATGCGTACCCTTTAATCCGTTCTAGGATAATAAGCCTATGTTATTGTATCCGCTAGTTATAAAGTATAAAATCCCGTTACTTATATTATCTTAAAAACTTTTGTTGCGTTTATTTTAATTTCCTCGGTTGAATGGCAACAGGGAAGAAGGAAAATTATCGAATTTGAGTGAAAGTGGCGTAGTTTTGTTTAGAAAATTCAAATTTTCTCTAAAAATATATTATTTTGAGCTTTTAAAGTACAAAGAGCATAAATTAAGAATGAACTACACATTAAGTTAAGAGTCAAACAGCTGTCTAGTTGAGCAAAAAGTTAAAATGTTGAGCAAATCGAGCAGTTACAAAATGATCTTACGAAAATTACTGAATGGGCTGCTACAAGGTGGGGCATGTCGTTCAGTGTTAACAAATGCCAAACCTGGTAAGAAATATGTTAATTATTCTTATGTTTTACAGGGAGAAAGTATTCAAGATAGTTTGTTAAAAATTTAAGAGTTTTGGTGAGCAATGATTTTAAAATGAGTAAACAATGTGTTGAAGCAAGTAGGAAAGCCAATCGAATGTTGGGATATATTAGAAAAAGTATCACTTCTAAATCTAAGGAGATTATTTTGCCATTGTATAGAAGATTGGTAAGGCCACATATCTGGAATATGCTGTTCAGTTTGGTCTCCCTTCCTCAGAAAAGATATAGAGTTGCTTGACAAAGTTCATTATATGGCTACAAAAATGATTAAGGGTTTATCGGGTATCGATTATGATAATAGATTAATATCTTTAAACATGTATTTCCTGGAAAATACGAAAACAAGGGGTGATTTAATTCAATTATTCAAGTTCATAAAACAGGGAGACATGGGGGGGGGGGCTTAGGTTTTACCTTAAATAGCCGGACCAGAGGACATGATCAGAAATTGAATAAATCATGCTTTAGAAGGGATGTAAGAAAACATTATTTATACAATAGAGTCGTCAATGAGTAGAATGCTTTACCAGATTGTGTTGTGTATTTGAAGAGAGTGGAAGATTTTAAGAAGAATCTCGATAGTTATTGGAAACTGGTAAGGAATTAAATATATTTTGGTCCAACCTAGCTGGGCCTCCGGCCTGTTGTTGGTCGACAATTTTTGTATTTGTATTTATTTGATGCTAAAGTTTTTGAAGGGATAAACCGGTGTTTTCAAAAGCTTTATTTTTAATATTCGGTTAAACCGAACGTATTTAAATAGCACTCAAGTGACCTGAAATTTTTTTACTGATTTAAAGAAACCGGTATTTTTTCTCAAGAAATTGCTAACTGCAGTATAAAGACCGCACCTTCGTAATGGTGTGGAGCGAATTTATGTTGAAAGAACCTACTTTTTTGTTCTTTTTTAAGAGGTGACTCTCTCTGCATTGTATTAAAGTACAAAAAGAACAATATGTTGCTATTTTGTGCTTAAATATGGGAAATACTACACTTTTCATCAAGAAAATCAATGGGTACATGACTCCAAATCCACGAATTCGTGGCAAAACTTTAAGGTGATGGACTGGTAGGCATTCTGTTCTTAATTTGAGATGTTATATTATAAATTTGAAGCAAATATGCAGTAATATTTCGCCATAAAAGATTTAAAGTGCTATATTGTCTCTTTGGTGTAAAAATAAACAAATATTTTCATTAAATATTTTAGTTCATGGGATATCGTGTTTTTTAATTTATCATATACAAAAATATAATTCATCATTAAAAATGCGAAATTAGACCATTATCTACTTTAAATGTGCATACGCGAAGAAAAATTAGCATACTCGTATTTGTGTCGAAACATTTGTAACATACAAATTTCTAATTTTATGCAAAACATTATTGTTATAGCGAATCAAACAATTATGTTTCAATTATAGCATTTCAAAATATTTGTTTTTAATATGTTTACGGGCATTTGTAATTCTACTATCACAATTCTAAATTTTACATCTAAATGACGTCATTTTCTAACTTTTGCATCGCACTGTATGTATGATTTCTGATTTTAAAATTCAACCACTTACTTGCAATTTGTATCATTAGCGGCGCACTGTAAAGAAATCAATAAATCAGTTTTTGAAAAGTTAAAGATCCGAACAATAGGCAGGTTTAAATAAAATACATTGTTAAATAAATACAAAACATACAATAAAAAAAACTGCCATGGGCGGGCTGCAATGTGTTGAGATTCGCATTAAAGTAATATGATATTTCTCTCACCATACCATAGTTAAATGAATATGATTTGCGCACATAAGCTCGAAGTTCCGTTGGGTGCCGGCTCAGGTGTCGACCTCGTCACTTGACCAGGGTTCCAAATCACGAGGCGTAATTGGCTGTGTTAAAGCTCTTAAAGGAGGCTAGAAATAGGCAGCCGGAAACGATTACATTACATTTCGCACGTAATAAAACTAATATAGGAAAAATTCTCTCACAACGTTTACAGTGGTATGTATACATTTTTCTCATGCTTATATAGGCGTAAAATTACTTGTTACATTTTTGCAGGTAATTAATCAATATGAACTAAACTAATCAAATATTTGCGTTTAATCGTTCGTATGCAGTACCCAGTTATAGATAACGCTCTTATTTATAAAGAAATTTGAAGAACTGAACAAAAACATAATGCAATGATCTAAGTAATGAGCGTGCTAATACAGCAAAAAAAAACATCCCTGAGGAGTCAGTGAGTGTTCTTGGGAGAGTACGTGACAAAGTTACAAATATTATTGTCCAATTAGACTTGGTACGTTTTTAGCAACAGCAGCAAAGGAAGGTGAAGCGGGACTATTTTAGGAAGCAACTACCGACTAAATGTCAGTAGAGAGACAGTGTATAAACTAGGGTACATGATCCCCTGAAACACCAAGTACTGTTGTCCAAATTCGAATATGCTCGTTAAATCTGTTTGCGGTCCATATCACGAAGGATTAAGGTTTTTAAGAGGTGATGACGATGTCGCTATTAAGTAATGGTGGTGCCAACATCTCAAATACTAAGTTTGACAACTGTTTGAATTCAATAAGGGTATTCTTTAAAATATTTTATTCCTATAGATATTGAAATTTTTCTTGAAACTACTACGCAATCTTTAATACTCTATAAAGCAGCTTTCTAAAGTGAGTCACAAAACTAATTATTTGAGACATATCGTTGAAACTTCAATTCATGAAAAAATCACGCAAATTCAAAAGGCAATCTAGGGAAGTTAAAAGTTATAAAATAGTATCTAAACTAGTATCTGTGTAAACTATAGCAAAAAGCTCATTTTCATGTGGCATAATTTTTTGCAGCCGTGGCTTATGGATAAAGAGAAATTAGGTGTCAGTATAGCCGTTCTTTTATTTAATAAAAAAATCATAAATTTTAAAACGCATTTATTTTTTAAATGACCATTTTGCATAATTTTCTTTTGAGCAAAGAAATTATTATTCTAAAATAACTGTATTTAAAATAACTAAAATAGAATCTAAAACCATGTGCATATAAAGGTTTAATATAAAAAAGCAATAATAACTATCAAAAAATTGGAAGACCAAACCATTTTACCTCCAAAGTTAGATCAACATCTACTTCTACCCTCAAATGATAGGTGGTCTCACTGAAATGTTTAAGAAATGCAAATACATATTAAGCTTTATAGTAAATACATAATATTATGTTTCAACAGGAATAAGTTTATGAAAAGATATTGCAAACTCGAACTTCAGTAACACTACTTATAAGAAAAGTAATTTTGTCCTCAAAAAGGAAGAACATGGAAGGGTTCTATGCAATTTTTTATCGATTTATTCTATGTTTTAAAAACCAGAGACATTAAATAGAATGGACTGCTCATTGGCAAACCTAAAAGCGACTCCTGCATGGTCACCTGATTTGGGACCATAGTCACGTGGTTTTGAGTATTTGGCAAGTTTTTCACAACGACCTGAACATATGAGGCCGATAATCAACCTTTATATATATAAGTAAGGTATAAAAAAGAAGTTGGGAAAAGAACAAAGATGATTTGCTATTTCTACGAAAAAGGTTGATTTTTTGGCAACTTATCGCAGCTGTTTGGATAACCAATTCGCTTTGAACAGGGTGGCCCATAAGTAGGTTTACAGTTAGGTAAGTATACAGTTATTTATACAGCAACAGTTATTTTCGAAAGCAGGTCTGGTTGTTCAGTCAGCTGATTTCGCATTTTCTCCCAGGACTGGACGGGGCAGTGCAGACAAATTAAACTCATTTTCCCATATCCACATTTTCATACTTCCAGTAGGTCTGAAGGATCCACCGTCAGTGCTGCTCCCTCAGATTACCAGCCATAGTTTGCACTTGTAAACAAAAGCACAAATTTTCCTGCAGCAAAAATTCTTTTATGAGGTAGATAGAAGATGGCGGGTTTCAAAATTAAGTTATCTGGAGACATTATTTGCTTATTCATCGAGTATCATTATAAACCGAAGCTATCTCTAAACTATATAAACCAAAGTCCACAAATCGCTACTCTTTGGATCCGATACGCTGTAGTACGACTAAATTTTAGCCAACCAACAAAACTAAACACGGCCATGTCAAATACCTGTTCTAAATAACCCAAAGTTCTTATCAATGGTACATTTGAGCCAGCCTTAACTGTAAACCTACTTTTGGGCCACCCTGTCTAGCTATTTTGTCGTACACCTGTTTGCACGATGTATGATCGATATGTTTTTTCTTTATAATATATAATTTTTTTAAAGATCTTCTTCATAGATAGAATAATAAGATTCTGAAACTTTAAAATTCATAAAAAAAATCAGAATTAGGAGTGATCCAACATTTGCGATTGTTGTCATGCACAGAGATTGAATGAATGTAATCAAATGTGTATTATTAAAGCCAGAAGAGAAAAATAAGAACTTTGGGAAAAAAATCGTCTGCAAAAACAATAAAAAAACTCCTGCTGGAGACGAGTGGCTGCTGGAGACGCAAGTGACTTGGGAACATATGAAGTCACCATTCGGTGAACTCATACGAATATGAGTCACCATTTCAGTTTGCCAGCCTAATCTTATCTGATTTTCAGGTCTGGAGACAGTTGGCATAGTTCTACCTAAATAGTAGCGATAAAATGACATATGTAGCAATTTTTATCCATCATTTGGCGATTTTCATGTTGAGGACGTTTTGGGAAGCTTCTTTACTATTGACTGAACAGTCCATTCTATTTATGTCGCTGTTCGAAATAATGGTGGTAATAAATCTGGAGTATCCTACCTTGTACTTTTCCCGAAAAATTAGTTGTAAGTAAAAAAGGAAAATTTTTAGGATTCTTCAGTTGTTTCAAAATAGCACAAAACCCATAGATTTTGCAGAAAATATTTGAATTATAAAATTAAAGGCAATAAAATTTCTTATCATTTTATCCTACCTTTTTTTAATTCGAAAGAATTTTTAAAAAATGAAACTGTATTCATTGATATGCTGAAGACGTTCGTCTGTCTGTCCGTATCCTACCCCATTTCAAAATCGGTTCTATTCGTCAGATCTTAAAAATTCTGTTTTTTATTAGAAATGTATGTATTCAGAGATCCAAATTCTCTCTCGGCAATTCGCTATAGAATTAGCATTGCAATTTAATTTCAAATCATTTAAATCGCCGATGCCACATCAACAATGGCATAAGAAACTTTATTTATTAAAAAATATATTTGAATCAAAATTTAATTTTGTCGTAAATCAGTTTGGAGTGATGTTATAAACTGTTTCACAACGTGATTCTTTGATTGTTCATTGTTTGTTTAAAGAAAGCGCCAATTAATTATTTTTTTTGCATAAATTTCTGGTTAGTTTTAATTCACATTTCTTATTTTTTGGTACTGTTCGAACTACAAATAAATTAAAAAGTTGTTAAATTATATTATTTTTTTATTTATTTTGCGAAAGAAAATTAATGAAAATAGTTGATTTTGGCTTTTAGAAGTTTAAATTATAGATGGATGCTGTGTTGGGCAACTTTTTTTTTTTTTAATATGAATAATAGTGCGGATCGAAAAACGCTTTTTTTCTGCAGTACAATTCTAATAGTAATTGTGATTTTGTAAAAACCATTCAAAATAGTTTTCCAAATCCAGAAATAATACTGTCAGACCTGTTATTCCTTAACTGTATTCGCGCAAAAGGTCTAATTTATAGTGAATGTTAAGTTATAGAGTCCCGTAAAAACGCCGTTTTCCATATCTGATGAGTGTTTTTTTTTAACACATTAAGGTTTGTAATAAGACTCTAACAAGTGATTTACAAACAATGCATTAGCCAAACAAATCATATTGCAGCTCTCAGCTTATTTCAACATTTAATCTGTGCTGAAATGACTCAGGACTCATGGCGAGGACGTGGCTGCAAGGCGAGTCCCACCTCCACCCTACACAGCCAACCAACAAGAGCGAGTTTTATTTGCAGTACTTATTTACTTTGTACAATGCATTGCATATACAGTCCTGCACAAAAGTTTAGACACAACACAAATATGATGTTTAACAAATTAGTATTTAAAGAGGAGAATTATTATTTATTACACTTAAACATATGCACATCTATATTCAAAAATATAAATTTAGAAAATGAAAAAAGAAATATATGGCGAAGTAGCCGCAAAGATAGAAAAAACGACAAAAATCCGTTGCACATAAGTTTAGGCACAAATATTTTTTTTTAATTTTTGGAAACACATGAAAAGTTTTAATAGTTGATAAAGCTTTCTCGTTTTTTATCAATTCCAAAACACGTTTTTTCATTGAAAGCACAAAGCTTTTTCAGGGTTGCAGGCTTGATATCGTACCATGCTGCTTCAATAGCTTCTTTAAGTTTAGAAACTTTGGTATACTGCTTTCCATTGGCATGTACAACTTTTGTAAGAATTCCCCATAAAATTTCTATAGAATAATAGTTGGGGCCATATGTAAGCCAATCGAGAACCGCGATTTTTTTGGCTCGAAACCAATCTTTCGTTGAGCCGGATGTGTGGATAGAGGCGTTGTCTTGTTGAAATTTCCAGTTAGGCCCACATAAAAACTCCCCCAACATTTACAAATTACTCTCGAGGGTTTCCTGGTTTTTTTCAGAGTTTTGCTTCCCCTTTGTAAACGCTGAGGAAGTCTGGTCGTTTACAGAAAATCCTCCTCAAACCATCACTGACCCTCCACCTTGACTTCGGCTAAACTAAGTAACAGGACCTTTACGAAGATCATGCCAGTAGTAAGAAAACCTGTCGGAGCCATCCAGGTTCCATTTTCTTTTTCTTTACTAAAGATTTTTTTGATGATTACCTCTAGCCATTTATCCCTATATGACGTGTGCTTTTGAGCCCATTTAGTCTTGCGTCTTTGTGATGAGTCTGCAACCGCGGCTTACGTTTAAGTTTAGATTTTGTTTTAAATCCACATGCCACAATTCTTCTACGTATAGTTTCTCGGGAAACCTTGTTGGCAATTTCAGTTTTAATCTGGTTTGCAGAGCAATGTCTGTTTGCAGCAAGTTTCCTAATTTGCCTTTCATCTCGTTTGCTGGTCGCCCTGGTTCTTTCAGACCTTGCTTTTGCCTGGTATACATCATCACGTGCCTAAAACTATATAAATACATCTTTTGTATCGGTTCAGTTCAAGTGAAATATCAGAAACTGATTTACCTCGGCTTTTTAATTTCCAAATTCTTATAATCTCGGCAAATGAAAACTGCTTTGACTTAGGCATCATTATAAGCAGTAAAAAATATTCCAATCCCTTTATAGCAGCTTTAAGACACTCCCCTTTGATAACACAGTCACTTCCGCTCAAGAATTTGCATAAACATTACATTTGTGTCTATACTTTTGAAGCATGGCAATTTTGCAAAATTTCGACTTGTTGATGTTAGATTTTATTTAATTTTTTTCTGAATTTCTTTTTGTTACCCTTTTTTCTTACGAGTTTAACAATATATATTAAAAAGAATTTAGTGGGAATTAATGAATACTATCGATATTTTCATGAATTGCTTCTGTGTCTAAACTTTTGTGCAGGACTGTATGTTCGTTGTAGGCAAAATGGTATTTACATAGAAGCCTCTTTGAATTAAATGTGGGGATCCTGTCTTGATTTTGAAGTAGCTCTAATATATAATATAACCATTTCGATTATCATACCCGCACACTTTTTCTGCTGCTTCTGTAACTAGTTTTACACACATCTCAACTGATTGGGTGTGGCATGGGAATTTGAGGTAGTTATACTCTGATAGCGCTGCTAAAATGACATAGACACTGCGTTGTTCTGCCACATATTGAATTCAATATAAGTTTTTGTTCGTGTCCACGGACGTGACTGCAGTCATTGGGGACATGCATTTAAAACTCAGGAAAATAAATACAAATTAAAATTAAATATAAAAATTGTATTAATATCTTCCCAAAATGTTCTTTTCTTCAATTCTCTAATTTAATAAGTGAATTCATGTCATTATTAGTTAGATATAAACTGCCAAACTCCACGGACGTGACGCTGGGATACACCACGGATGAAACATAACAGGCTCTGTGGACTAAAAAAAACTATAATAAAATAGGAAATCTTGTATAATTCTTTCTGTCCTATACTCTATAAACTGTATTCTCATTTTCCTTAGGTTACTTTGCTTTTAAAAGTTTATATTACTTTTAAAACTGGCCGGGACAAGAATGGTTCGTTGTCAGAGTATTCACCCACACATATTTTTTTTTCATAATTGCGTGAAAAATATCAGACTTTTACGTTATAATTTCAATATCAGAAAGGTGCAAAAAGTTAGACTTTTTGAAACAGTGAAAAAAGTACGTTTTTTCACTCTTTCATAAGATGCCAACATTTCAAGTAAAATTTCAATTTCATAATATTTGTAAAATCCAGATATTTATCGATCTGCTTTATTTAAAAACTAGCAAACTTATACCCGTTCTTCGCACGGAATAAAAAAATATATCAAATAGATTCCAAATATGTGTACCATGTACCTTGTTATAGGATCATAAACTTATTATTGTTTTCGCTCGTTATAAATTATAAAATCCCGTTTCATTGCCTTAAAATTCCAAAATGAAAAATACGCTATAAAATGCACTCATAAATGTCATCACAATTCCCTCATAAATACATAAAACCTTTTAGCTCATTTGGCGCGTTTTGGGAAATAATTTGGCGAGAAAATAGATATAGCTACCCACACCCATTATACAGCTCTAACACAATGACCTCCGAACAACCGACCAGCTTATAAATTATTTATAAAAGAAATTGCCTATTTGGCGAATTTTAGTTAATAATTTGGCGAGTTTGGCAACGTCTTTGGCGAAAAAATAAAGACATAAAACATTAATAGCTCTAGTGCGATGGCCTTTATTAACCATCATAGTTCAGTAATAGCTTAACTATACATTTATTGCTTAAATATGCATACATGCAGTCAACAGAAAAATCAATGAAAAAATCATCAAATAAACCCACAATAAAATCCAGGAATGAAGACTGGCGGAATTACGTCACTTGAAACATGTCAATTATTTTTCAAATAATGAATTTAGTTTCTGAAAGTAATGGCAAAAGAATAAAAAATAAACATTTTGAATTTTAAAAGTTTTCGTTAAAAGTTTTATTTAATTTTTTCAGCCGATGGCATCAGTAAAGAGAAAAAATTATCGGATTTGAGCGAAAGTGGTGTATTTTTTTCAGAAAATTCGAATTTTCTCTAAAAATGGAACAAATATGAAAAAACTAAGCCTCAGGTGCACACGTTAGTATAAAGGGAATCTATCTTTAAAATTTCGAATTCCTGTGGGCAGTATAAGTAGGTCTTTTACGATCCGATAACAGACACACACACAGACAGACAGACTCTTTCTTTTATTATTATAGATTATGCGCTTGAATTATTTTTTAAACCAATGGTATTTTTTTCACGTAATTATAAAAAATAGTGTATTCAGTTTGCATCGCTTGTGAAAAGTTAACTTTTTAAAACGCGTGTCATTATTTCACTCGCTCGTGAAATAAAATCCACTCGTTTTAAAAAGTATTACTTTTCACACTTGTTGCATAAATAACTATTGTAATTTTCAGTTATAAAAAATTTTCTTTTTTGTAACCATTTCCTTGAAAATTATCCGATAGTTAAGGAGTGTAAATAAAGTTTGCACTCACCTGCACGCGTCGGCGCATTCTCGCGAACATCCCTCCAGGATTTCCAGAGTAGGGACAATTTCTTAAAAAAGAAACATTTAAAGAAAAGCCCTATTGAGAATAGATTTGTGATATATTCAATCAATACAATATATGCATATCCAGTACCAAATAAACATGTTAACTATAGTATACAAAAGAATGATTCTTTCTGGACAAAGAAAAATTATTATTCATGAACAAAATCATGATCATTCTTGCATTAGAAAACGTGATAACTTCTCTACCAAATAGGTGAAAGTTTTCCAAAAGTATAATTTTCAATTAAACAAATTACGAAGTACATTAAATAGCGAAAGCTGTCTACGACAGCTTCGGATTCATTTAGTTTTTGCACACATCATGGACACGACAACAACGAAGTACATTTTGAACTTTTGTCATTATCATCACAATCGTCGTCATCTTAGTCACCGTTATCAGATTCGTCACCATCAACATCATCAACAGGGTTGCCAGACGTAACTTCGAATAGCCATTTAGGGTAATTATGGATTCGCTTGACTAATAAAAACTTTAGGGGGAACTAGAGACATTTGACCCATATGACCCAATGCCTTTTCCTCAGCAATGGAAAAAATTTCCGAGTTGAAAGTGGCATCACTTTATTCCTTTCAACCAGCTGATCACATGGTGAAAAAAACGAGCTGAATCATTGCGTATGTGTTCAGTTATGCGAAGAAATACGTTTTCATGCACCTGAAGGGACAAGGGAATTTTTTTAACGAGCTTACAATTCAATATGCAAAAAGAATCGATGGAAAATGATTTAAATGACCTGAAATGGACAATACATCTCAAGTTGATATTGATTAAATAGTAGCGATTCTTCAACCACCTGTGTTTTCTCTGCAAAATAAAAGAAGCCCCAGTTTTTTATTTCTACCAGAATTTACTTTTAAATTTGATTGTTTTGTTAGTATAAGCACAATTAAAGTGATAAAAATAAAAAGTAATAATTTAGTCTGAAAATACTATGAAATCTATATAGACTTTATAATATGATATTAGTTTTGTTATTAGGTAAAATTTTTTTGATAATTTTAAGTCTTACAACCAAATGTTTGGGTTGGGTCACGTATCCCTAATGGGTGGGTCATGTATCCCTATGCATTGGGATACATGACCCAAAACTAAAATTTTAAATAATTTATATTTTACTGCCTATTGCAGTTAATACTACAGAAAAATACTAATAAATATTGTGTAATACTTATTAAAGCATAAATTAACTGCATTTGCACATCCATAAATAGTGTTTTTTAAAAGTTACAAGCCAAAAACTACAAGTTGGGTCATATGTCCCTGGTTCCCCCTACTGATTATGATACTTATTTTTTGTTTAGTGAATTAACTACTTTAAAAAAAAGCCCTCAAATTGTTATTTTTCGTTCAATCTCGAATATTGTTTAGCGATTTGTTCACCTTTTTTGCTTATAAAAAGTGCGAACACTTATTTTCAAAGACAAAATTCAAATGTTGATTAACCCACCGGCAGTGACATAAAATTTGTTACTATTGGCTCATTTTTTGCTATTTTGAAGAGCAACTATACGCCATTTCTTTCATAAATTCGTTTTTAGTAGTAATTTTAACTACACTTACTAATGTCATCGCAGATGGTGTTGTTGTTGTTGGGATAAGAGACGGACTGGGGGACGCATCCGACGCTCTGCAACATGCGCTCCATCTTACACTTCTCGGCGCACGACTGCAATTCAAATCAATCAAATCAACAACAAAATAAATCAGCAAAATATGGACACATACTAGAGTGACACAGTGTGTCTATGTCTATATAAATCGAGCCAATATCAGAGTTTCTATATTATATCACACTATACGGACATGGGCAGGTAAACTGCAGTATCTAAGTTAATTACTTGGACTATTGTTGAAAGAACGCCACAATTTTAACCTAAAAGAAGCCTATTAAAGACTGGTTATTTCTGGGCAAAATTCGTTGGGGTTCAATTCTGGTTCGTCTGGGTTCAATTCGTTGTTGTGGTTACTACACTGCAGTTTCTCCGCCAACTCCCACAGGCTGCGCTCACACTGACTCTGAAATATCAGTCATTTAGTATACTTATTTGTAGGTAAAAGATACTTCGTTTTTACAACAATGAGCAAACTGAATTAGCTTAGATATTTGCAGTCGACCTATACACACGGCAGAATAGTGTATTATGCATCTAACGAAAATGTTGCATGCCTTGCTTTACCAATAGTGTATGACGCAAGAGAAGAGTTGTCTGAAGTTAGGCTTGTTAGTTTTGTTTTCTGTGGTGTATGAGTAGTAGAATATAAATAATAACAGAAGTAAGGGCATAGCCAAAGAATGTCTTAACAAGGTAAATTAAAAATAGATCTAGAGAAAAGAAAAATTACATACCATAATCATATTGCCTTTCCTAAACTAGTGTCCTACCTAAACTAAATATATTCATGTTCCTTCTCGTTTTTTACGAAAACGTTGAGTGAGACCGGCATGAGAACTTTATCGAGTCGCAAGATATAAGTTTCAACCTACGTTGGCACAGAGTCGTGGCAACCTTGATGGCATAGCAAGACCAATGCTTTTAAATACATGCGTATCAGGAACTTAGTTTATAGTGTACAAGTGTAAAAAAAAAGTTGACACTAGTGATTAATGCAGCCGTTGTTCATCCCATAGAATCGGACCTTCTTGACTTTGTAAATAAATAACATTTTAAGTTAATTGCGTTACACAAAATTTGCGTAAGATTCCTTCTTCATAATACAAGTGTTACTAACTTCAAAATTTCCAATAGCAATACCCAATGTTAATATTTTAAAAGTGTTAAGCACCCTCAAAAACCCCTAAATATTAGTTTTTGTTACATTTGGATGAATATTTGACGAGTTATTTAATCGAATCACTTGATGACCTTTGGGGGACCATCTCCAAAAGTACGAACGTATTCTGTAGTTTTAATGAAGATGGAAAAATAGACGTAAGGGTAAAGATATTGAGGAAGCGGTCGTACCAGGGATACAGTCACTGAGGATGAAGCCTTAAGGTTATTTTTAGGCAACTTTCTAATTTTTCATAAAAATCGAAATAATTGAAAAATAGAAAAGTAGGTATTGACATGGTAAAGATGTCCGTCTGTCTATAAGTAATTCAGTGAGGAAATCATATCTATCCATCGGATCTCGAGAAATTTTTTTATTTTGGAAAGGTATGACAGCAGAGGTCCATCTCTCATACTCCTTGTCCATCTGTCTGCACGTTTAGACGAAGAGCTGTCCTCCTCTCAGTCGACGAATTACCTATTTATTTAGCTTTGAAATTTAATTTTTAGTCATTCAAATTGCTGTTGCTGCATCAATAATAGAACGAGAAACCTTAAAATCGAAATTTTAAGGGTTATTTATTTTCTCCATATAAATCGGCTTGGAATGACGTCATAAAATATAGCACTACGTGATTCTTTGATTATTCATTAATATTCATTTACAATAAAAGCGGTTCTCAGTGTTCTTTTTGCTTAAAGAGCAAATTGGTATCAATTTACATTTCTTCATTTCTAAATGTAATTTGGCGTTGTTTCATGTTTTATTACTAAATGTTTCGGAAATATCAGGTTTTTACAACTTTTTTTGTTGATGGGTCATTCGTGAGAAAACGTACAAAACATGTCTCTGCAAGATATCTTTCACATGAAGAAAACTTATGCTTCCACTTGAATAACTAAGGTGGCAAAATACACTGGAAATCTTGAATTTCAATAACAAAATTGAATTTTTTTTACTGTTTAAAATAATCCCCAAGTTATAAGCTTTAAAATGATATCCACTTTATAATGAAATTCAAGTTATTTTTTTTTTATTTAGAGCTGTTTTTCTGTTTGTACGACTTATAAAAAATTTAATTTCGTTTTCAAAATATTTTAATTTTTAGCTTGTGATTAATTCTGCAATATTTTAAAATTCTTTTTATATTAATTTAGCAATTTGTTTTATTGAATGGCACCAGAATGTAACTGTGGCCTTAACTGATTTCATTTTATTTATTTATTTATTTATTGCAAATTTACGAAAGCTTGAAAACATTTTTTTTCTGTTTTTTCTGAGATATTTGGTCTTTTGAGTATTTTTATTCGGAGATATAATGGAAAGGAAAAGAGCTCGAACAGATTTTAATCGAAAACATGAATTCAAAGGTAACCGATATTCTAAATTAAAAAAAGAAGTTCCTGTTGAAGACGTTCCAGAAGTTTCCAAAAAGGTAGAAGTTGAACAACATCACAAACATAGTAAAACCAGGTGATTCCATTGGATATTAATTTATTATGGACATGGATTGTTTGAATTTGATGATGTGAAGTGTTTTATGTCCTACTTGCTGCACTTCCAGTCTTAGTGTAGTCAGTGAACCTACAGGAGGATGGGCTGCTCTCTAGAATTAACAATTACTTGTTCTGAATGTGAATATTCTAGTGAAGGTCAATACACTTCAAAAAGAATCGACAAAGTTTTCGAAGTGAATCGACGCCTTGTTTATACCATGCGGCGAATTGGCTGTGGTTATGAGAGTGCCTATACCTTTATGTCGACAATGAACATGCCACCCCCTCCTAATAAGTCAGCCTACAATGCTCATAACAAGTCACCTCTAACGGTTGTTGAGCGATTCGGAGACGGAACTTACGCTATTTCCTTAAAAATGACACCTTTCACAAAATTCCTTGACCAGTAGCAGCCGAAAAACGAAGGGTGAATCGTTTTTTTCCCCAGCTGTACATGCGAAACGATGCAAATATGTGTTATGTAAGTTTTTCTATTCCAAACACATTTAGGTTGGATGCTTACCTTTCCCGTGAGAGGTCCGCGTCCCCCGTTCTCTCTCCACAGCTTCAGGTAGTCGGTGCAGTTGGTCCGGTAGGGGGCGGGCAGTCGTTTTGTCACCTTCTGCAAATAGTCCAAACAGACATTTAATCTTTTATTCCTCACTAGCATTTCTATCTATATACTTAAACTACCCTATTAGCCCAACGTAACCCTCAAACGACCATGAACAGAAAAAATTTAGCTTTTCAATTGCGCTGCTCGAACAGCAGTTTTACTTTTCAATGCAGAATACTTGGTACTTTAGCCTTTGAGGGGCAACTGGAGCATCCACGCTGTCGTTGACGTCACAATTACGTTAAACGTTTTCTTATAACACTTATATAAACCAGGCAGCTAATTCGTCCAGATTAGAACGGCCGCGCCTATGGTAACGTCACAGATAAATAAAACGTTTCCTTCTACGCATGCTCTTCACTGTTCGAATTGTCCATAAGGGTGATACAGCAGTATTCCGAGTACAGTAATGTACAGTTTAAAATTTTGAAACCACATTAAACAACGTTGTTGACGATATCGCGTCCCCAAAGTAGCGCCGTAGAGAGCAAACTTTGGAAAACACGGTTCTAAACTGAAAACGAACCAAAGAAACTATTCAAGGTTGTAAAGTAACCGAAAAGGTAAAGAGTATTTTTTTTTCAACTGGGCCAAATTGAATAGGGGCGTGATAAGTTGATGTATTCAATTTTCTTGAAACATTCAGGATATGTCAGTAGTACTAAGATATGAAAAGTGAATTTCAGTTTTTCTTAAATCCGTCTTGTTTAGCTTTGAGAGAAAGCCAAAGTTCGAGGTAAAGGATCAATGGTATACATTATAATCATTCTTCTACTTATCAAGCCATGAATATCTCATAATTTTTTTAATATGGATACTACTTGATACTAGGTACATAGCAGCATAATTAGTTTGGCGGGTCACTCATGGCTTTGAAGGTCAACGTCCTTTGAAAAAGGTCATTTTCGTCATGTTTCTGCCTAATTATCTGCTTAAGCCATAAGTGACCCACAGAGATACTTATTGGATAAATTTCACACACTAGAGTAGTACTTAGAAAAATATAAAACACCACGGGTGACCCTTTACTTTGGTAGTTACAGGGTATCAAAGTTGATAAGAGATTTCTACGCTGTTGTGTCAAATAGAGGCTCTGTTGAATTCTCCGTCCCATATCTGCTTCTTACTTAAATGATCAAATTGATGTTTTAACACCTCATTTCTTAACAGGGGATATCTCTACATCTAATCCTGATCACCCAAGTTCCTTTTCTAGCTACTCTTATAGGTGGCAGTTACTTGAGACGCTCAGACGTGTATTCGGGAAGGGGTGGCATATGGAGTACCTACAAGTCTTCCAACGCAGGACCAAGTGGAAGGACGCCAGCCAGAACCCCAGCCCAGGAGGCGTGGTAATTCTGAAACAAAAAGACCCCGCCCCTGCAGCCTGGCCTCTTGGGATAATAGAAGACGTCCATCCAGGTTCCGACTCGTCAGTCCGGGTCGGCACTGTTAAGACCACAACCGCGGAATCTACAAGCGACTGATCACCAAGTTGATTGGGATTCCAACGAACACTAAATTTCCCTTTGGACTTTTGTAAATTAGTTTCCCACTAATTTAAGATGGGAGCATGTTTAAGTTAATATGCTATTAAATTATATGATGCAGTTCCGAGGTGGCGCTGCGAAGCCAGTATATATTGCATGGGCATTTTCCCGCTAGTTGTATGGGTAATGGGACAGAATCCCGCATCCCATAATCTCAAAGGGACAGAATCTCGTGTAGACATAATCTCGCATGGACATAATCTCGCGTTTCATAATAATCTTGAGGGTTTTTTTTCATTTCGGGTGTTGTTTTTTTTGTATAACGTACTTTACTAATCAAGGAATCAATTAGATTTGGTATAGGGTGTTGTTTTAAATTTGTATTACGTACATTTTAAATCAAGGAATTAATTAGATGTTGTGATTGTATAATTAAGATTAGAAAAAATAGTTATCGAATAATTAAGTTACATTTGATTTTTATGTATTCATAGTTGTTTTTATTCATTTATTCAGTCTTGGTAAAGGGTGGAGTAAAATATTTCTTAAATTTCTGAATAATTTTGAGATGGTGAAGGTACGGTGATAGGAATGTTATATTACATAGTTAACGAATTAAAGAATTAATTAGTAGTTGTGAACGTATAAATAAGATTGAATATTTAATTATTGGATAATTAAGTTACATTTGTTTTTTTTAACTCGTTGCATTTTCATTAATTTATTTAATCTAGATAAAGGGTAAAATAAATATAATAGTGATGGTAGGGAATAGTGATGGTAGGGTGATATCATACTGTTGGATTACGTACTTAACGAATTATGGAATCAAATAGTAGTTGTGATTAAGATTAAATTGAAGGTTATTGAATCATTTAGTTAAATATTACTTTTATGTATTCATAATTGTTTTTATTATTTGTTTCAGTCTTGGTAAAAGGTAAAATACAATGTGTCTTAAATTTCCGAATAAGTGTGAGATAATGAGTGATAAAGTATTGTTGTATTGCGCACTTAACGAATTAAAGAATTGATTAGTAGTTGTGATTGTGTAATATTGATTAGAAATCAAGTTATTGCATAATTTAGTTACATTTGATTTTTTTATGAATTTATAATTGTTTTTATTAATTTTTTTGATTTTTGGTAAAAGATGAAATAAAATATTTCTTACATTTATTATATAAAGTAGGAACTGTAGGTACCTTAAGCCGTTTTAAAATTGTTAGATATTTGTTTTTTTTTTAATTCAATTTTTTTTTATTAAATACCATTCTTAGTTGCTGTAAAAAGTTTAGCAAATCTTTTCAATTTTAATTTTCAAAATTTGCAATTACTTTATTATAAAATTTTTAGATTACTTAATGCGTTAGCTTTCTATTTTTCCTTAGTTTTATAACTTTTATTATGAGTGTTGTGTAAGTGTATTTAGGAATTAATTGAAAGAGCAAAAAAAATAATATTGTAAAAAACAATTTCATTATTCATAAATGATTTGTAATTAATTATCTTTTATCTTTTCTTGTTAAAATTTTACTGATTGAAGACTTTTTTGTTTTAAAAAGACATTTTTGATTTTACCCTCTTAAAGTACATTTTACTTTTTTTTCATTTTTCCATATTCCACAGAAACAAACAATGGTTCAGTAGAAAGAATTAATAAAATTATACAATCTTCATCATTTTATTTATTTATTTTACTTATATTCAAAAACAATGTCCTATTTTTCTACAATACACATTTAAGTAACAATCTTTTAAAATAAGAAGACATTTTTATTTGTTTAATTTTTTTCGATTTTTCGGGAAGTATCTCATATTTCAATTTGTTTTTAATTTCTAAAAAAAGACTATTGAAACGTCTTTCGTGTTTCGCAAATTTAACATTCCCAGATATTCAGCTCCTTGCTTGTGTGACAATTGACAACCCTAGTGATTTGTTTTTGGAAGGGCGTGTCCAAGCGGTACTTCAGCTAGGGAGGTCAACGTACATAATGGATGGCCCTGCCGTGGAATTGTTAACAGCAGTAAAGTGAAAGAAGCTTCCTATTGACAACTCGGACAATTCGTATGGAAGGGTCTTTCGAGATAACCATTTTAACAGCAAATGGGGGGGGGGGGGAGAGAGAGAGAGAGAGAATGATTTGAAGACTTACAGCTTAAAGATAATTTGCATCTCAAAGCTTTCTCATTGGTGTTTACACAGTTAATAACATTAAAGCAAGACCAGTTATATCAGTTTAGTTTTCTTTAAGTTTTGAGTTATAGTTACAAGTTACTTAGAACAGTTAGAGCTTCCCAAAACAAACAGGAAACTTGCAAGTCAACGATGGTATATTTTGTCGCGAGCCAAAAAGGCGGCTTACTCTTACATCATGACGGCTATGTGTACAGCCGAGAAAGGGTTATTAATGTTAAAACAACCTATTTCTCTTTCTTGATATTTTAATATCTGTCAGGTGGGAAACACACTAAAAAAAATTAATTTGTTTTTTCGATTAAAAAAATGAACTGTTAATTACCAAAAGTTGTCGGTGTATATCAGCCACCAAAATGATTTGTAGGTTCACCGGCAATCTAATACTCAACTTCTACCTTCTTTTCACAGCAAGAAGAAGTAGCTAACAATTTTAAAAGGGCTATAAGGTATCTACAGTTCCTACTTTATAAATAAGAAATATTTTATTTCACCTTTTGCCAAGACCGAATAAATTAATAAAAACAATTATAAATTCATAAAAAAATGTAACTTAATTACTCGATAACTTGATTTCCCAATCTTAATCACACGATCACCACTACTAATCAATTCCTTAATTTGTTAAGTGCGTAATACCACAATACTTTATCGCTCATCATCTCAAACTTATTCAGAAATTTAAGAAATATTGTATTTCACCTTTTACTAAGACTGAATTTTCCACACTTTGCAAGGCCTTTTGTGAGCTTTAGGTGCCAAAAACATTTTTCATCTTCTTTTAAATAAATTATATACTTGGAAGTAAATTAAAAAGAACTTTTTACTAATTAGGAATTTCTAATAAAATAAATCAATGCTATATGTTTAATAAATCTTAATAATTTAAAATCTGGACTTGGGAGAAAAAAACCATTTGCATTTTCGATATCAGCATACAAAATCGCTTAGACACAATGAATTGCACTTCAGTTCACAGGCCAGAAGTTAAAAATCGCAGGTTCGTGAAATCGGACTACATGTACCTTTTTACCGGAGTTTCAACAGATTTAATTACAAGGGGCGTAACCAGGGGATAAGCTTAAGTTCTACTCCTAATGGATGCTACTAGCTGGATAATAAATTTTTATAATTTCAAAGCAACTTTTTGACCCAAAAAGTACAAAAAAAAAACTTTTTTTAAAATGAAAAGGAAACATCATTCCCAATAATATATTTTTTAAAATTTGGCCTAGTTATTATTGTAAAACTATTTATTAATAATCAAAAAATTCGTTTAACTCATTTCAAAAAATGGTACTATAGTGACCTGCAAATCAGTTACATGTATCATGCAAAACCAAAAACCGTTAGTAAAAATATTCAATACTGCCGGAGAAATGTGACTTAGTAAATATATTTTTCCCCCATTAGATTAACACAGAGAGGAGCTTTCTCTTGAGAAGTCGATCCCATTCGCCCTTGAGAGAGTGAGGGACTGACCTGCGACACGTATATGTTGTACGCCTTGCCGGGCACCAGGACGATCCCCTCGCGGATTGGGTTGTCGAGTGCCCGCGGGTCGTGCACCAGGACATAGGCCTTGACCGGATCGCGGTGAGACAAGTACTCCTCGGGGCGCAGGTTCAGGTGGACGTACATTCCTGTGATAGAGATCATGCCAATCGAAATAAAAGAAAACAAAAATCTTCGGAGGCGAAAGTGTTCTATCAATCTTTAGTCGACAAAAATTCAATTTTTTTTCTATGAAGTATTAGAATGTTAATAATTTGTAAGCTTAAATTAATTTTAAAAAAAACAAAGTAATTTAAAAACCAAAGTTCTAAATTAAGTTCAAATAAATGTAAGGTAATTCGTTTAATTAGTAATTAATGATAATTTAACTAGTGATTATTTAGTAGTTAATAATTAATTAGTAATTATTTAGTAGTTAATAATTAATTAGTAATTATTTATCTAGTTCATAATTATAGTTGCATAGGATAAATAAATTTTATAAAATTTTATTTAAAAGTATAGATTAAAAAAAATGACAATTCGCATTACGCAATAATTGATTGGATAAGTTAACCATATGAGTTAACATGGGGGGGGGGGCGTACAAAGAAAATTCCCTAAATAGGGGTCCCATCCAAAATTAAGAAAATAGGGGCCCCCAATGTTACCTGGCTCCCCTCTAAATCAGATCCTGGGTACGCACTTGTTAGGATCTTTTTAGAAATTGGGACTTAAATTAATTTAGCTATAGGCACGTTTCACATGCATTAGTTCCGATAATGTTTTGTTCATAGCCTCCTACATAGAATGCCGCGTATACTCGAGAAATAACATGGATTCACAGGCTGTCCTCAAAAAGTACTCTGGTCGCGCCATCTGTTGAAAGTCGGTCGCATATTTTAGTAGGAATGTATTCGCGGTGAATGACGGATCCAGCGGGCTATTTCGAATACCGTTCGGTCCGAGTAACATAATAAACAAATGAGTTCTTTTTTTATTTTGTTTCTGCTTCCAAGCAATATTATTTGCCAGAGAAATTCATAAAATACCATTTTAAATTTAAAAAATCTTTCTTCAGCATGTTTGCATAGTGTAAAAACTGTTACAGAATACTACTGCCAAAAATCACAATTTTTAGAAATTTAAGATTAAAAAGCTAAAAACAGCAAGCACATATTTTTAAAAACATAATCATGTAATGAGTTTCTTTGTTTTTTTAACTTTAAAAAAAAACGCTATAGAACTATTCATTTAAAATCCCCGTATAAGAATTTTCTACTGGAGATTAAAACACTAATGAATAAAGTAATGAGAACCTTGTTCAGACGTTCCATTATTTAAAAAAAAATTAGCTTAGGCTTCTTAAAGAAAAATTAACAAATACTATAACACTTATTAAAAATGCTTCTGTTAAGAATAACAGTCCCTTAATAATAATACTATAATTTCGAACAACAACAAAATTTTAAAATGAGATAGAGCATTTAAATCTCAACTATAAAATGCATTTAAAGTATTAGAATTTATGCGAATATAGATATTGAAACGTTTTTTTCAAAACTTATTAATTCAAAAACACATATATTAGAAAACAGAATGCCCGAACTCAGGGGTGCCTACAAGGGGGGGTCAACGACGCAGACTGCGTCGTTGAAATTTTAGGGGGGGGGGTGAATTTTTTTGTATAAAAATTATTAAGAAACTGCCGATCTTGACTAAAAAATACTCAGCTAACACTTATTCTTACTAATTATCTGCCCCCCCCCCCCCCCGACGTAACACCGGGGGGGGGGGGGGGCTCAGAACTTGTACTCTGGCGAATTTTTATTTGGTTTAAAATAAAACACAAAATGGCAAGAGAATCAAAAGTGGCTCAAATTTTTGTATATTTTTTTTACCTTCAAAGAATATGAATGGGTAACCATAATGCGAAGCAACACCATAAAAAAAAAAAGGAGTTATAAATTATGTTCGATGGCGTCCACCATACCATACCAGACGAAGATTTCTGACAATTATTTCCAATAAACAATCCGATCACTGTAACTAAGTTTAAACACTCATAAATCTCACGCAGTTTATAAAACATTTCGGTGAATTGATGACGTTTGCCAATGGTATCAATGAGATATTCCGCCATATTTTGCAGCTGGCTCATAAATCTTCGAACTTTGTTTAAAAGTTTACGAATTAATGACCTTCAGATAATATTTCTGACTTTTCCGCCAAATTAGACTCGAAGCAATGATTGCTTTAGAATCAGTAGGAAAATACTTGTCGTCTGGTTCAAATGTGTGGGTCTGTGGTGATTGAATATAATTAAATAGTTCAATTCCGAGTTTCACGGTAAGAATTTGTTATATTTAACTTTAATTTTTTAAATTTTAGGTTTTTTTTTAAATGAAACTACCTCTGTAAATATTATAAAATAATTCTGATTTGTTTGATAATGTCAAATGTGTTGTATTAGATAAAAAGCTATACAAGATAAACTTTTTATGCATTAAGAATTGAGGGAATGAATTGGTAGCCGTTTTTGATTGGATCACGTGTCCGGCTATTTTTATTGTTTTAAAAAATAATATAATTACAATTTACATAAATTTTGAGCGGAATTTTTACCAATTAATTAGATTCCGATAGCTTTTGCTGTAAAAAACCTTTTAAGGGTAAATTA
Organism: Oedothorax gibbosus; assembly: GCA_019343175.1. Lineage (NCBI taxonomy): Eukaryota > Metazoa > Arthropoda > Arachnida > Araneae > Linyphiidae > Oedothorax > Oedothorax gibbosus. Next base: position 3,457,350 of record CM033271.1, on the reverse strand, counting down.
AAAATAGCTTGTAATTCCGTATTATAAAAGATATTCCAACAAAAGGTGCTTTCCTTTTTAATTAGGGCAACTCTGCTTTGACCTATCAGTAGAAAAATATTTAAGAAGAAAGTCAGTACTCGGGTTTTATTTCTTGGGACAAAGTTACGGTCCGGATTTAAAGATTTGCCGCTTGTAGGCTATACGGTTGATTTGCCGCCCCTGTCACAATATTCTCCCCCTTCGGGGAAAGGTAGCTGGTTAGCTGCAAAATAGGGTGGTATGTGTTGTTTAAAATAGATACACATATTAGAATCATCTATGTACCTTTACATGCTAAATCGAAAGCGAAATAGGCGATTTTTTAAAAAACTGTTCGACTATTTTTCTTTTAACTTCGAAATCCGGGAGGAGAGGTGCAATTGCCCTCGCAGCTACCATGTTTGCTACGAAATATTAGTATTATATATACATTTACGGTTTACGCATTAATGTAAATTATTTTTTTTCTTTCTTAAAAATATTCGTATCTTTATAATAATTTTTATTTGCCGAATGCTGTTTTAATTGGTCGTGAAATTTGCCGCCCAAAAATATTCGCCGCTCTAGGCTACAGCCTACTTAGAAATCCGGCCCTGAGTTATCCCATTCGATGGTACTTAAAATATCATTTTACTATAAGGTTTTCTATATACACCGTAAAGATGTAGTTAGAGGCTACTTTGGTTAGGTACTCCATTAGCCCATATAAATAAAAAATCCTCACTGGTTTTTTTTTTTGGGGGGGGGGTAATAATTTTCTAGGGGGGGGGGTGCGTCGTTAGCTCTGGGGGGGATCGGCACCTCTGCCCGAACTAAAATGAATATAAATCTAGATAGAACAAAAGTAAATATGTGTTTAAACTATATATTATGAGGGAAAAAACAAAAAATAATAATTAATGCATTACGAAAAGATTCAAGAATAAAAATATTTAGAAATTTTCACCAAAAAAGAACAATTATAAAAACTCCTTACCTTCCATTTCGTAGGAATTCCTATATGGAAACACCGTGTTCTTCCCTTGACTTATAGGATAGTATGATGCGAAAAAAATAGCTATTATTTGTTGCATTTACAAAAGTTTACAAAAAAATTTATAAATTTCGAACTCTGTAACCAAAATTTCTTATCACAATCACAGCGAACTGGGTGTAAACAAACAACACATGTCACCGAGCACATTGTTTGTCGCGCCATGGCGCCATCTATTGATAGCTTTCTCACGACTTCCTATTTTGATCGAGCTTGGACGGCATTATATGTAGGGGGCTATGGTTTTGTTGTACAAACAGTGTCAGATAATCACAATAGCAATGTCAATTCGATTAGGATATTTTAATATGCTAGATGATCTAAAAAGTATTTACTGTTTTTACTGCGTTTTCAATCCAATGAGTAATGTAAAGTGCATTTGAATTGCGGAAAAGTTTGCAACTGCACAATACAAATGCAGTATGTTTGGTGCGCTCCTAGTCAGTTTTTCCACTTGCCACTCCGTATCGATCTCCTGATTGGGCTAGGAGAAATAGTAGCTCAAGTACTGACTATAAGTGCGCCATGCCTGCGGTCCACCTTTTCCTCCCCTTATGCAAATTAGTTGTTGGTTTCCACTATATAAGCTCCTGCCTTCAAGCTGTTAAAGAGCTGTTGGCTGTTACTTGCCCTTGCGGCGATCTGTTTGTTTGGTCTAGTTTTTAGTTTATTGCGATCTAATTCTGATTTCAATGTTTTACCTTTGAATAAAAAGATTTATTTTGAGTTTTACGCCTTGTTAACTTTTCGTGGGTTCTACTCTTAGAACACAGTAACTATAAATATTTTACTTACTAAATTAGAAACCGCAGGTAAAACCGCAAAAATACTGCTTCCGCTTCCTTCGCATGTAAAAGATCCAATTGGCTTAGCAACATTCTGGGATCATCCGGCATCGTAGTAAGGGGAACATTACCGAAAACATTTGCATATGAATCGAGCCTTAAAATGAAATTTGTGGATGTTTTTGCGAAATTAAACCTTTTTGGTTCAAAACTTAAAGCAAATTTTCTCTAAAACAACGTCAATTTTTTTTTTCGTAACAACCCCTATATCTAGACTAATGCAAGGATTCCCAACCGTGGGGTTGTGAGAATCGTTATAGGTGCCACAAACGGTTTTTTAGAAATTGCCAAAGTGCCCCATGCTGCCGTATCCTTAGATAGCTTTACTTCCTCAAGTTAAAGTTAAAATAACCCGCAATAGTACGCAACATGATATGTGAATGAACTTACTGCCTGTGACAGGAATACTCCTGGGCTGTGCGTCAGGCTGACCCCACAGCGACTCAAAGGTGAAGCAGGTGTTGGGATATCCTCGCCTGTCCACGGCGGGCTCAGACACAACATTGCTACAATAAAGGAGGAACGATTTAACTCCAATTATACGGAAACTCTCTGCAACCGCACTTACTCTGCAATCACGAGTTAAACACGAGCTAAATTGCAAAACGGTCCGGTATAGCTGAAGAAGAATGCATTGTTGTGGGGAATGGAGCGTCCTAATTTCCTAATTCTAAAATAAAATTTAATAAAATAATATTATTTCTGCTGATGTAAATATACATATACTGAATGATTTGACCAGGGCTCGAAATTAACCAGAAATTCGACCAGATTTTTTAATTTTGCGACAACAAAATGAATTTAGTCGCAGTTATCGCGACTTGTTTCCTAAAATCGTTAATACTAAATTTTTTTATCGTGGTTTCCGATAATCTCGCTAAAATAATTACCTTGAAATCACAAATTTCACCGATCCTAAATTTGGCAAACGATTGATATGATCATATGATCGCAAAAAATTAGGCAATACTTAAATTGCACACATAAATAAGCGATCTAAATTGAAAAGTACATGAGAAAAAAAACCTTCATCGACAGGGAATCTGTCCGTATTGAGGTCTACTTGGCGATTAGCGGCGAGCGGAAACCGGTTTCTCCCTTGGTTCTTTTTTCAGCGGTTCAAGCGTCAGACTAGTGTTTGACGTGAATCTTGATCGTAGAGAGAGTAAACCCGTGCGCCGTGTTATAATGAGAACCAAGGTGAAACGGGTTTCTTCAGTTCACACCAGTTTAGGCGATGACTCACTATCTTTGCCAAGCAGACCTGATGCAGACTGATTCCCAGTTGATCCCTACGACTAAAGTCACAAAATCCTCAATTTGAGGCTGTTGTAAAATCCCTAAATTCAGACGATTGTTAAATATAGAAACACTGGCGACCTCAAAACTTATAAAACTCAGTCGACCGTAATATCCAGAAACCCCTGGTGTAATAATAGACCAAGAGCCCAGGACCCCCAGACATAAGACATTTCTTCATGCATGAAATGTATCGGATTAGGTTCGGTTTTTTCATTTACTTTTAGTGTATACATTAGGGTGGTTCGAAAAAACAAAATTTTAGAGTATCAACTTCAAACAGGGCTTAAATGTTGCGTATCGTCATGCTGATTAACGGAAAAATAATTTTAAAAAATTGTAAATTTATAAATATAATTGGTCCCGTGGGTTTTAAATTTCGAAATAAAAGTCAAAAAACGACTAATTTCGAAATATCAGCCAAAATTGCATATTAATTATTTAGCGTCCTAACTGCATTTTTCATGTTTGAAATACTTCAGTTTTTACGAAAAAAAAAATGTTTCATACGTATTTGTTTGTAATTTTAGTCTCACAAAGGTTGAAAATGTACAAATTTGAAAAAATTTTGGTGTTTTCCTTGCTCTCAAAACCTAAGCTATATTGCAGTCAACACTATAAAAAACATTTTACTACATTAAAGTAAGAGATTTATAAAATATGAAATCGATTTGCGCAAGAAATCGGCCTTATATTCCTAGATAATCAGGACCGTCGCGTGGTGCGGGTCTCGTTACCCCTTATTATGATGGCTCCAAATAAGTTTTAAAAAAAATATTAGCTTTGAATATGGGTGAAAATATTTAAATTAATCTATATTTATCTATTTAAAAAGAATTCCTATTAATGCAACGTTTGGCTACGGATACAGGTATAGGGAAAAAAGTAATCAATGCCCGATATTTGGGCAACGTTTGGTTGGTATGACAGCCGAGATACTTATTCCAGCGTCAACGCCTCATTCGACAAATATCAATTATCGTTTATCAACTTGAATAAATATGAAAACTTTTTGCAAGGGAAGTATAATTTTAAAATCTTATGTTTTAACCAGTCATGACAATTCTAAAACCAGAAATGACAGTACACTTAAAATTCTTCACTTAAAATTCAATTGTTTTTCTTTTTACTTGCTTTATCATTAAACATTAAAATCTGATGAAGTAATGAATTTTTAAAATAAAAATTCCGTTGCTGGTACCGATAGAAGAGGGAAAATGGGAGTTATTAACCATATAATACAACTTTCGTGTTCGTCAGTCGGCACTTAAAAACAGATGTAACGTATAAATCTGGCTGGTCACTTGAGAACGCATGAAGTTATACACCAATAGGTAGAGCTTATATCGTCGATCAAATGACAGAACCACGAATGTGCAGATTCTAGGGATATGCGGTTTTGTAAAAACGAAACCGCTTCTCGGTTCAATCGGTATTTTTTTCCCCTCCAGTTTTAACCGGGACCAGTTAAAAGTAACTAAAAGCCGGTCCTTTGCAATCCGGTTCTAGTTGCTCGGTTGGTTGAACGATTCCGGCTGTCTATTTAGGTTAGGTTTGAATTATCGTCGCACTAGAGCTTCAAGAGGGCTATTAGCGTTGGGCATCGTAACTTAGAACCACAATTGTGTGAAGAGTCGACACCTGGGTGCAGGTGTCCCCCAACGCAGCTTTTAATGGCGACATCGTACGCAGCGTCGGAACTTTGGAGCATTAAGTGTACTAACTGTACTGTAACGTGTACCAAGATGTACTACACTATGTCTTTGGGTGACGGGAGTCGTAATTTAGAACGCTAATCATATGTAACGAACCGATACCGATTTCTCTATTTAAAATATTTCGAAGGTATGATTTACAAATACTTCCTGAAAAACATAAAAACCGCAAAAACGCCTTATCAGAAGGAATTATTTATATTAATACGCCATTTTATATTTATAAACAATGAAATTTATATTAAAAGATACGCCGGTTTTTTAATTAAAAAATAGCACTTCCTGTGACACTTTCTGAAGATTTTTGTTGCCACGTAATGTGTCATAGGAATAGCATTATTACCGGTAGCATAGTTTTCAATGCCTAAGGGCATTAACCGCAGCGAGAGTGTTATTAAGTAATGAACTTATATCATACAAATCATTATGATAAATTTTATGACTCCATAATCCATTGATTAACTGCATTATTTTTTTCCTTCAGTTTAGGAAAATGACTGACGTCACTTGACTGTCAGGTTCTTAATTACGACGCCTGTTGCCAACTGCCGTCTTGTAGCTCTGGTGCGGCGATAATGCAAACTACAATAACCTTCAGTTTAGCCGGTTAAAATGTTTATTCAAACCGGTTCTTCAGTTTTAACCGGTTCAGCTAAAGAAATGTTTTTGCCCATCTAACCGAAGTCAAAATCCGGTTTAACTGTTTCCGGTTTTCCATCCCTTTGCACATTCGTGGTTTTGTCATTTTACCGACGATCATTTCGAGAAAGTGACGAATTCGGTTCTAGGGATTGATTTCGATTGACTTTTGTAAGCATTGTTGTGAAATGTTATCTCAGTAAAAGAAGTTTGGTACCAGATAAAAAAAATCGCTGTAACATTTTGGTTTTCCTAAGTATTTTACCAACACATGAAGATGTGATATTTTATTGATTAGAAGAAATCTCATCTCGTTCAAATGAAAAAGTAGAAATTTTAAAAATAGCAGACAGTGTTCCTGTACTCATGTTGAAGAAATTTATCACAAGGCTTTCATTCCAGTAGAGCCGCACACTCGTGTTGTACACATGATAAAACTGTTAAACGATAAGTATTGCAAATTTTGAAAGAAACTTACAAAAATTTCAATAAATGTGAAAGTTATCATGCTAAAGTGAATGAATTCGTAAATGAATCTCAAACAAACTTTTTGATATTGCAGCATGTAAGATGTGAAATATCATTTTCTTGTGGATGTGGCAAAAATGCAAATAATTGTACTTGCCTTGCAGTGGTAGATTGTAAATGTGAAAAAGAAAATATTTTACCGAGGGCTCAAAACACGTGTTTCAAGCAATCGAAACTTCCAGTTACTTGCCAGAAAACTTGGGCACATTTATCGATCTTGAAAACGAAAAAAATACCTATTTTGCACAATCTGAAAATGTGCTATTATCAAAGCTCGTTGATGATCGCAAAGATATTCTAGAGCGGGGCAACAATAGAATAATAAAAGCAAGGACAGTAATATCGAAGGATAAGAATAATCTGGCATTTTAAAACCCTCAAAATTAACTTTAATGCTACATATTATACCGAATTAATAAATTGAGATGCATGTGAATTACATACACCACCCATTCTGAGGAACGTTAGTAACATTGAAAAGTTATCACTTATTAAAATTTTATACTGAGCTCATGAGTAAAAGTAAGAAGTTTCCACTCAATCAGTCAGTGTTGAGCTTGTAAAACAGGCCTCAACTAAAATATGTGGTCATTAATCTCGCTTCATAAGGTCTATTTTATCTAGCAGCCATATGCAGAAATGTCATAAAATAATCTTATCTTTAAATGCATTTACTTGGAAAAGGAACACTAACGAATATATATATATATATATATATATATATATATATATATATATATATATATATATATATATATATATATATATATATATATATATATATATATATATATATATATATATATATATATATATATATATATATATATATATATATATATATATATATATATATATATATATATATATATATATATATATATATATAATATATATATATAATATATACATATATACATATATATAATATATATACATATATATTATATATTTGCATATATGTGTATTAAACTTCAAGACAAAGGATATAGTTGGCTGAGTATACCCGCAGGATGAACTCGAATTGCAGTCACCCCCTGGTGAGTTCTTGGTCATTTCATAAAATAAAAAAGTAAATAAAATGTGCAAAGAGCAGCATTAACAGGAATTATTTTAATTCAAATAGATAAATATAGAATAGTTTAAAAGTTATCATCCATATTCAAAGCTGATTTTCATTTCTTTTCACTGTTATTTGGAGCCATTATAATAAGAGGTAATGGGTCCGCACCATGCGACGGTCCTGGCTTTCTAGGAATATAAGGCCGATTTCTTGCTCAAATCGACTTCATATTTTAAAAATCTTTTTTTTTAATGAAGTCAAATGTTTTTTATGGTGTTGACTGCAATATAGCTTAGGTTTTGAGACCATGGATAATCCCAAAATTTCTTAAAATTTGTACATTTTCAATCTTTTGTGAGACCTAAAATTACAAACAAATACGTTTGAAACAAATTTTTCGTATAAACTGAAGTATTTAAAACATGAAAAATGCAGTTAGGACGCTAAATAGTTAACATGCAATTTTGGCTGATATTTCGAAATCAGTCGTTTTTTGACTTTTTTTCGAAATTTAAAACCCACGGGGCCTATTATATTTATAACTTTAAAATTTTTTAAAATTAATTTTCTGTTAATCAGTATGACGATACGCAACTTTTGAGCCCTGTTAGAAGTTGATACTCGAAAATTTTGTTTTTTCGACCCACCCTAGTATACATACCCGTTAGAGTAGACCGACGGCCAAGTTATAGGTATCGGGTGCAAAAAGTAGGTTCCCTAGTAGTATTTTTTCTTGAAATTTGCTCGATCGGTCATCGATCGTTCATCGGATTTAGCGAAAACTCACCGGTGATCGCATAATTAATCCGAAAGTGCACGCAGACGACATCAGCAATCGGTGAACAAAATCCTATCGATAAAATTCATCGATTCAATGTCGGTCAAAGGTGAAAATTCAATCAACGTACGTTTCATCGGAAAATTAAACGAATCGATATCGCAACGATAAGAAACCGAAAAATTTGGCTTTTTTTATTTTAGTACATACAAATTGCGTTAAATTATTTCAAAAACTTCATATCGGGAAAATATCATGTTCAAACTGGTAATAATTATTTTTCATTTACTTACACACAACATTTTTAATTGTGTGCAAAGAAATATTTTTACTGTGTGATAACCTATTTCTTTTATTTACTTCGAAATTAATTTTTAACTTTTTTTTGCCATGATTAATTTTTGAAAATTTAACCTAAAGAAAATAGATTTTTGAAATATAATGTACCAAAAAACTTTTCAATACGTAAGTCACCAAGAGTTATTTTTAAATTTACATATTTCTATTAGTGTTGTTGATTTAAATAAAGTAATATTTAAAAAGGAATTTGCAACTTACAAAAGAAAAATCAAAATTAAAATTTCTTAAAAACATAAAACTTCTTTATCGAAATCCTTTGACCTCTTTATTTACACGCAAACACACTGCTAGCTTCCATAGCCGTGACGACTAATGCGCAGTTTCTCGTTGCAAGGCAAGAGCGCGGAGCCTGGATCGGTGGTTCTGTCCTCCTTCTGAAATTCGAAATTTAAAATATTGCCTGACCAACAGAAAAAATAGTGTCGCCATCTCGTTTAAAACTTTTGTAATAACATGCCGTAAACTGTTCGGATTTTTATCGGAAAGTGTACAAAATTCTATCGGACGATGGGATTTCGAGTACTACTCATCGGATACTTATCGATTTCTTCTTGACATTTGATCGGAATTTCATCGGAAAAACTCATCGTAGGCTGCTCCATCGAGCGGACATATCCGATTCGTTATCGACGTAACGGGCAATTTTCAATGAAAATCCGACATTCTAATTCTCATCGGCTCACCGGCGAACGATGAAAATTCGATTATCGGTCGATGAAAAATTGCTACTAGGGCAAGTTATAAGTTAACTTAAGTCATTTTCTCTAGGCTGATTTTACGTATGTTTTAGAAAAAAATATTGAAAGTTTTTTTAAATTTACCAGACACTTTCCATCGGCCAAAACTTTTCCCAGACGCTTAAACGTCTTTTTCAAGTTCAGACTTTGTCCCACGCATCTGGCGGCAAGCTATGGTGCAACAATCGTCCTGGGACTGCAAGAAGAAGAAGTTAAGCAAAAAAAAATTATGTGTGTATAGGAGATCTGTAAATGTTGTAAGCTAAAGATAGCGTTATATTAAATAAGCAATAAAAACGAAGAAAGAATATCATTTCGATTTCATTAATATTTGTGTTTAATTAGAAAATAAATGAATAAACAAGTTATCAAAGCTGTCGTTAGCTTACAACAATTTCACATCTCCAATACACACATAGTTCTTTTATGCTTTTTTGCTTAACTTCTTCTTGTAGTCCGGACGATTGTAGCGCCATCTCGCGCCACCAAATGCTTGGGACAAAGTTTGAACTTGATAAAGACGTTTAAAGCATCAGGGAAAAGTTTCGGGCGATGGAAAATGGTTGGCAAATTTATTATTAACTTTTAACATTATTTTCTAAAACATACGCCCAAAATTAGACTTGAGAACATGACTTAAGTTAACTTATAATTTACCTACATTTTGCACCCCGATACCTGTAAATTGGCCGTCTGTCCTGTCTAGCGGGTATGCATACACTAAAAGTAAATAAAATCCGGACCAAATCCGATACATTTCATTCATGAGAAAATGACTTAGGTCTGAGGGCCTTGGGCCCTCGCTCTATAAGTTGCGATTTCTTAAATTTTGGAACTCTTTTCTTAATTTTTTGGTTATCCTAACATTATGAAACTTGTGATTATATAAAATAGCGAATTTCTAGTGATTCTAAAAGTAGGCAACTCTCAATTCTAAAGAAAGGTTCTTGTTAAAATATGGAAATATTTTATATTGCAATGTCACGTCATTTCATTTTAGCGCGCGATGTCGTCTCATGCTGAGCACGAGCCGCATCGTATGATTTGTAAAGATTGATCAAATTGGTCATTCTAAAGTTTTTCCATCGACTTGTAGTTTGGATATCTTTTATCTCTATCGTTGAATAAATGTTCTTCTTTTGTATGTCTTCTGCAAAGTCCACTATTCACTCTGCAAACTTAACAGGTTATGGACCAGCACTCTTGCTAACTGCGCAGAAAGACATATAGAAAATTTGGAAACTGACGGCCGGAAAGAAAAAAAAATGGCGTCATATGGAATGAGAATTCAACTTTTGGACGGAGACAACTATGAAACTTGGAAGATTCAGATGATAGCTCTATTGATCAAGAATAATTCGTGGAAAATTGTAAATGGGGAAGATAAGAAACCAGAATTGGTTCCACGTGAAAAGAATTCGAAAGAAGAAGTTGGAAAATGGATTGAGTCTGACGAAAACGCCAAAGCTGATTTAATTCTAAGCATAGCTCCTTCAGAATTGAAAGAAGTTAAGAACTGTAAAACATCGTTTGACGTATGGAAGAAATTGGAAGAAACTTATCAGTCAAGAGGACCTGCTCGAAAAGCTTCTCTGCTGAAGTCTTTGATTCAACACAAGATGTCTGAATCTAGAATGGATGTCCGAGATCACTTGCGAACTTTTTTCGATTTAGTAGATAGACTGTCTGAGATGGAAATAAGCATTGATAATGATTTAATGTCTGTGATGCTGTTATACAGTCTACCAAATAATTTCGAAAATTTCCGCTGTGCAATAGAATCTCGTGATGAACTACCAGGAGCTGAAGTACTCCGAGTGAAAATTCTTGAAGAAGCCGATGCAAGACGTTCAAGAAATAGTCAGAATAATAAAGCATTCTCCACCGGATCATTTAAAGGAAAGAAGTCGCGATGGAAGAAAGAAAATGCCAATGCACAGAAAGAATCGGAGCCGCCGCAATGGAAAGGAGCCGCCAAACCAGATCAAAGCTCAACAAAGCAAGCAAGGCGTACAGATTCTTCTAAAATACAATGTTATCGTTGTGAACGTTACGGACATTTTGCATCGAATTGTGACCAACCAAGAAAAACTGTTTCTCGCAAAATGTTGGCCAAGTTGTCATGATGACGAATGAGTTGGAAGACGCTCTCTTTTCTAGTAGTGAAACGATGAAGAAATCATGGATTCTGGACTCTGGTTGCACTCGTCATATGTGTAATAATGAAAGCGATTTTGAAACTTTAAATTATAGCAAAACAACTGTGAACTTAGCTAACGACAGCACTGCAACTGTGAAAGGACGTGGAAATGCTGTCATCAGAGCTCAGGTAAATGGTGCTATTAGAGATGTAATTGTGTACGATGCTTTACTGGTCCCTAGTCTTCGTACTAATTTAATATCTGTTTCAAAATTGTGCGATCGTGGATATGATGTTATATTTAATGGCAATACTGCAAATATTGTTAATTCTCAAACAAATGACAACATGGTAGCAGTTAAACAGGATAATTTGTATTATCTGAAGGGAGATTTTAATGAAAGCCATTCCACATATAAATCAAATCATGCATCAGATTCTTTTGATGGTGGCAAAAATAAAAGTGCAGACTTGCTGAAATGGCATGCACGTATGGGGCATTTAAATGTTAAAGATTTGGTTGCATGCAGTGTAAATGGAAGTGTTAATGGGTTAAATTTAGAAAAGTCTCTAAAGACTTCAACTGCGAAATATGTGCAATTAGTAAACTCACACGTGCTCCTTTCCCTAAGAGTTCGGAGCAAGAAACGGGTGTTTTGGATATTGTCATGAGCGATTTATGTGGTCCTTTTAAAATTGAAAGTTTAGGTAAAGCTCGCTACTTTATCACTTTCATCGATCATAGTACTAGGTACTGTGCTGTAAGGTTCTTAAAACACAAAAGTGAAGCCTTAAAGCGTATTTAAAGAAGTTAAAGTTTTGTGGGAAAATCAAAAATCAGCCAAAATAAAGGTGTTTATGAGTGATAATGGAGCAGAGTATATAAATAAAGATTTCAATGATTTTCTCAGTGAAAGTGGCATTGAGCGAAGAGTCACGGCACCCTATTCTAGTAGCTCGAACGGGTGTTGCGAAAGAAAAAATCTTTCTCTAGTGGAAATGGGGAGATGCCTTTTAGCTCAATCCAAATTGCCTTTAAGTTTATGGGCTGAATGTATTAATTGCTCGATATACATTCAGAACAGGTGTCCCACAAGCGCTTTAAATGGAAAAACCCCTTACGAGAAATGGAATGGGAAAGTACATAATGTGAGTTATTTCAAGGGTTTTGGTTGCACAGCATATTATTTAGACAACAAGCCACATCATAAATTTGCCCCGAGATCCAAAAAGGGAATATTTGTGGGTTTTAAGGAAGGTTGCAAGGCTTACCGTATTTATTTCCCAGACGATAAACAAGTTGTTGCATCTAGGAATGTTAAGTTCTTCGAAAATACTGAAACTTATCCAGTGGGAGAGTTAAGTGAATTGTTGAGTGATTTAGAATTGGATAAAAACAATTGTGAAAAGTTGGAACGAGAAATAATTGTCCAACCCCCAGTCATTGAACAGGCTTGTAAAACTAAACGAAGGGAAATTGAGGATAAACAAATTGTAGATGGGAATGAAAACAAGGATGTCCCAAAGAATACTCTTTCTCTCCGTAATCGCGAAGTTGTTCGTTTTGCAGAAACTGAGGAATCAAATGACTTTGGTTTACATGCGGAAATAACTATGTCATTAGCTTTAAAGGGCTCAGATGGAGATAAATGGCTAAATGCTACGGCGACGGAGGTAAAAAGCATTTTAAGTAAAAATACGTTTGAGTTAGTGGATAGGCCAGTTTCAAAGAAATGTATAGGCGGTAGGTTTATCTTGACAAATAAGTATAACTCGGATGGAACACGTCTAAAGAACAAGGCTCGGTTTGTCGCCAGAGGATTTTTCCAAAATCCTTGTGAGGTTGGAAATACTTTTGCACCGGTAGCAAAGGCAGGGTCCATTCGGTTGTTGTCGGCCTTGGCAGCTGATTTGAAAATAAAAATTCATCAGTTTGATGTAACTACCGCGTATCTAAACGGAAATTTGGACGAGGAAGTTTTTATGGAATGCCCGGATTATTTTGTCCAAATTCTAGAACATATTGCAAAGAATGAAAAGTGAGCTGTTCTTAAAAGCATCGGAAATGCTCCGTGAGAAGGATAAGGGAGATAAAGTTCTTCTTCTTAAGAAATCCCTTTATGGCTTGAAATAAGCCGGTAGATGCTGGAATACAAAATTGGACGAGATATTAAAGTATTTTGGACTTAAACAATTGACTGCTGATCCCTGTGTATATTATTGAAAAGACGATAAGGGGATAACAATGATTTCAGTGTACGTAGATGATATTTTATTCATGTCAGAAAATTCTAAAATGCTTGACAAGTTTAAAAGTCATTTAAATATGGAACTTGAGGTTACGTATTCTGGAATCACTGAATACTGTTTGAGCATAAATTTTCGGCAGGAATATGGAGTTGTGACCATGAGCCAATCCAGTTATATCAACGAATTGTTAAAGCGTTTTGAGATGTCCAATGCTAAAACCGCAAATTCTCCAATGGATATCACAGTGAAATTAAAGAAAGCCGAAACTTGCGACGAGCAATTTCCCTATCACGAATTAGTAGGCGGACTAATGTATCTTACTACTTACACACGCCCAGACATAGCAAACACAGTAAGCATACTCAGTCAGTTTTTGTCCTGTTATGATAAATCGCATTGGACTGCAGCCAAACGCGTTTTGAGGTACCTAATTAAAACTATTAATTTTGGTCTGATATATAGACATACAGATGATAAATCATTGTTTGGGTATATGGATTCTGATTGGGGTAATTGCCAAGAGAGCCGCAGGTCATATACAGGATATTGCTTTATTTTGAGTGGAAGTGTGATTTCCTATGAAAGTCGTAAGCAAGCGACAGTATCACTCTCTTCTACCGAAAGTGAATACATGGCTCTTTCTGAGGGGACTAAAGAAGCTATATATTTGAATAAGTTGTTAGGTGAACTTTTTTCTTACAGCTTAGGAAAAGTGCGCTTACTTGTTGATAATGTGGGGGCAATAAAACTTGACGAAAATCCTGTATTTCATAAGCGTACTAAACACATTGACATCAGACACCATTTTGTGAGAGATGCTTTGAAAAATGGGAAAATTGAAATTTGCCATGTACCAACTGAAGAAATGGGAGCAGACGTTTTAACTAAGCCCTTAAGTCCTTCAAAGCATCTCAAGTGTTTGGAAATGATTGGTGTTGGAGACGGTGAAACAAATTTGTGAAAATGACTTGACATTGTGGGGGAGTGTTAAAATATGGAAATATTTTATATTGCAATGTCACGTCATTTCATTTTAGCGCGCGATGTCGTCTCATGCTGAGCACGAGCCGCATCGTATGATTTGTAAAGATTGATCAAATTGCTCATTCTAAAGTTTTTCCATCGACTTGTAGTTTGGATATCTTTTGTCTCTATCGTTGAATAAATGTTCTTCTTTTGTATGTCTTCTGCAAAGTCCACTATTCACTCTGCAAACTTAACAGTTCTTAATATTGAATCGTATAGTACAATAATTTCTAGAAATGCAGGCCGAAATACAATATTTATTTTTTTTGATTGATTATACTAAATATAATTTAACAAGAAGTTCTAAAAGAACTAAAATAGTCTAGTTTCCGGTTACTCAAATACTTATTGAACTTCTTATAAAAAAAAAGTATGTTTGAAACAGTAAGTGTCACCAAGGGCCTCTTCTACACAAGACTTATACACATTAGTAAAAAATCACTAAACACAGCATCCAGTTGTAATTTAAACTTTTAGAAAAACAGTCTCTAACTACTCTTTTTTCATTGATTTTCTTTCTCAAATTAAAATATTATTATTCATTGTTTGCTCAATTTATTTGCAGTTCAAATAATTATTTCAAATTAATTAATTTAAAAAATGCGAAACTACTCTGCATTGCATTAAAAAATAAGAAATGAAAATTAAAACTAACCTCATTTTTATTCAAAAAATATAATTCTCTGCCACTTTGTAAACAAATACTGAACAATCAAAGAATCACATTGTGCTACATTTTATGACGTCAATCCAAAATGATTAATAGCAAAAGTAAATTTTACTTCACTTATTAAAATTAGGTAAATAGTTTCTGTTGCAAATTTTTATATGGCAACAGTGATTTAATAATAATAATAAACTTTATTATCACAAAAAACGACAACAACAAATTAAAACAAACGAACGCCAAGGGGAAACGTGGAATCCCGTATAGGCGTTTAGAATTACTAAAAAATAATTTCAATGCTAATTCAATGGGGAATTCATCGACAAACGGTAAACGGATGTCCGTCCGGACGTACAGACAGACGGACAAAAAAAAAGTTTGGTCTCTGAGGTCTTAACTTTTAAATATTTTTTTATTTATTTTTTTAAGATCCGAAGGTTAGAACCGATATTAGAAGAGGGGGCAAGGACAGATGGACGGACAAAAAAAAGCAATTATAAATTATAAATATGTGATATTGAAGCACTGTTAAAAAATTAAAAATGTTTTTTTTAAACGTCCAGTTTCCTATAATATTGACCCATATACTGACGTGCAATGCGATACTCGATCCGTCTCGAAGTAGCAGTTTCCCTCTCTCACCAGGTCCTTTTGCCTCTGGCCGACCGCGTTGAGGTACGCGAAGGAGCGTCTATACGCCTGGCCCACTTTTTCTTTGTGATGCACCTAACGAGACACAAAGAAGTAAGTAGGAGAAAGAAAAGGCTATGTCCAGAAGGCTATGTCTTGGCAGTTGCCAAATTTTGTTGCCTTTGTGGCGTTTGATGTCGTATTTGAGGACATAGCCAAAGAACAACAATTGGGCTGTAGGACTACATTTTCAGCCAATGTAAGGACAAGTTTGAAATTGCACCAGAGGTGACGAGTAATAGCATGTCTCTAAAATACACTCAGAAAAAAACTTGTGAAGACTTTCAGTACAAACAAAAAGTGTTTTACAGAGTTATTACATGCTGTGTTAAAAATATACAAAATTAGATTACCTATCAAATAATATATGGTTAGTTTGAAAATTGTGCTGAATCCGCAGCACGCATGCAGTTATTCCGAAATGTATTTTATAGCACCATCTGGTCTAAGTTTTGGATATATAGCTTTACTAAATCTTAAAAATATGTATTATGTTCTTTAAAATGAATGCTAGAGCTTCGTTACGTATTTTTAATAAAATAATAAAATTTTAGTTTTTGTCAATCGCTCATGAATACAATAATCGTCTATTCTCGCGATTGTCAGATGTGTTGGAGCAGCACAAATTGATGTTCATATTGTTACTAATTTTGTAAATATTGTATTAAGAAGTATTTTATTATTTATTGAGCAAGTTCAATTTATAGTTCGTATTTACTTTAATCATTCTTAATAGACTTCGAGAGCGTGCCGGAAAACAGCGTTACCCCATTGGCCAATTTGGTGACAAACTGCCATACCCTGTTTTCGAACTTTCGAGACATTTTGACCATTACCGTAACGGGAGCCCATGTTGAGTTTTTGTTTCTTCATTTTCGGAGATTTCTCAGTTTCTATACAGTTGATTTAGTCCTACCACTTTTTAGCATCTATGACGTGTGTTTTATACGAGTCCAAACTATCACTCGTAAAACGAAAATTGTTAAGGAAGATTTCGGTGTAAGCCAGATTTACAATATTTGGCGATTCATTTCATTTTAGGCGCATATTTATTTAAAGTTTAGAAACAATTTCTCAACTGAAGAGCAGTTCTAACTTGCATCGGGTTTACTATCATTGCGTATCTCATACTATTAGCACTATTATTGCTATATTTTAACTTTTAGCGTTCCATCAGATGATACTGAATGTGTTAAAAAATAGATACTACAGATGCAAATCGATGGGTGATCCCCTAGCTAGTAACATTGTTTCTCGAAATTTGCTCGATCGTTCATCGAATTTAGCGAAAACTCACCGGTGATCGCATCCGTAATCCGAAAGTGCACGAGACGACATCGGCAATCGGTGAACGAAATCCTATCGATAAAAGTCATCGATTCGATATCGGTCAAAGGTGAAAATTCAATCAACGTACGTTTCATCGGAAAATTATGACGAATCGATATCGCAACGATAAGAAACCGAAAAATGTGGCTTTTTTTTATTTGAGTACATACAAATTGCGTTAAATTATTTCAAAAACTTCATATCCGAAAAATATCATGTTCAAACTGGTAATAGTTATTTTTCATTTACTTACACACAACATTTTTAATTGTGTGCAAAGATAAATATTTTTACTGTGTGATAACCTATTTCTTTTATTTACTTCAAAACTAATTTTTAACTTTTTTTGACATGATTAATTTACCAACCTTCGAAACCAACACGTTTAACACATGAAGTTTTGGAAGTGGGTGTGCGAAAGAGTTTAGAAGTATTGCAGTTGATATGGATAATTTGAGAATGATTGAAGGTGTCGGTAAGTCCATAAGGAATTATAGTTTTGCAGATAAGCATGTAGTTGTTTTCTTTGATCAGTCTTTGTTCAAGGGGGATG
The DNA here is from genome assembly GCA_019343175.1 of Oedothorax gibbosus. Lineage (NCBI taxonomy): Eukaryota > Metazoa > Arthropoda > Arachnida > Araneae > Linyphiidae > Oedothorax > Oedothorax gibbosus. The sequence goes on along the minus strand of CM033271.1, from coordinate 3,439,677 downwards.
ACTATGCAATCATAAGTATTTTAAACATAATAAGTATATCTAGACATCATAAGACTATGACATCATAAGTATCTAGGCGAGCAAGCTAGCACTTCACTAGATTAAAGAATGTCACATTCTTACGAATCTCTCTCTCTCTATCTCTCTTTATATATATATATACATATATTATAATATATATATATATATATATATATATATATATATATATATATATATATATATATATATATATATATATATATATATATATATATATAATATATATATATAATATATAATATATAATATATATATATATATATATATATATATATATATATATATATAATATATATATATATAATATATAATATAATATATACATATATACATATATACATATTAAAATATATATATATATATATATATATATATATATATATATATATTATATATTATATATATATATATATATACATATATATATATAATATATAATATATATATATAAAATATAATATATATAATATATATATATATAATATATATTATATATATATATATATATATATATATATATATATAATATATATATATATTATAATAATATATATATATAATATATATATATATATGACAATTTTAGCACAAAGCACAAAATGACACAGAACATTCAAAAACACATAAAATTCTAATTACCACAAAATTCTTTCAATTTAGAGGCTAAAATCGTTCAGAACACAAACATAAAGAAATGAAATTATATTAGGGTCTAAATTACACCTGGTCACTTGGTATAAGAATAAAATTAACTCAGCATAAAAAGAAAAAATAAACGGCTGCCAGCCAAGCAAGAGAAAAATAAACCTGCCATAATGAAAATAGGCAAACCAAGAAAAAAGAAGGGTTTAGGTTCTAGAACTAAACCGTTAATTTCAGTAATATTTTTTTTACTGTGTACCCACCGCTTTCATCGGTTCCTCGTTCTTAATGCAGTACTTCGGGTATGTGTTGCAGAAGTCGGACTTGATCCATGAGCAGTTGTTAGGGTTTAAGGTGCACACCGCAGTGCGACGCATCCTTCAGAAAACAGAGAGAGCGATTAATAAAAATACTGAGATATAACGAACAATGTTTATAAAATATATTTGTCAGAAAAGATAAAGACATTAAAGTATTCTTCTCGTTAGGATTGGAATTGATAAAATCACTGTGTTGAATTTGCCCGTCTTCAAGGTGTTAAAAATTGCGAGGTTGAACATCTTAAAGGTAAGAGGCAGATCTTACTCCCTACTGGAGCTAGGGGGAAAGATATGTAGGCCCTTAACTCATGAGAAGTCACACATTGCATACCATTTAACGATTTAACCCTTTATGACCCGAATTAAGTTTTAATTTGAATTATTTGTCTTTAAATGTTTCAAAGAAAGCTATTATAAACAGTTAAACAATATAAAGGGATAAAAAAAATAGTTGGAACATAAAATGCACATTATGACCCGAATTTATTTTCTTTTCTTCTTCCTATCTACTTATAATTATTAAATTACACTGATTAACAATGACATTTTGTTAAATTAACTTATTTTACCTTTTTCGCCTTTCATGTGTTGAAATCGCATACTACATTAATAAAAGCCGCTTACCATCTATTTTCCCTCAAACGAACAATGAAAAGTGAAACAACGGCTTTTAGTGCTATTATGTACCATCAGTCCACGACGAGCTGGCGCAGGAAACTAAAGTAAAAATTTAAATACAAACTTATTTTACCTCTTTACAGACTTTAATGTGTTAAAACTGAGTTTGTCAATCAAAAAGTTATATCTATCCCCGTTTTCTCCAAATTGAATAATGAAAAGTGAAACAGTGGCTTTTTAAATGAGTTTTTTAAGTAATATTTATAAGTACAGTCAGTACATAAAGGTTTAAACAGCATTTTTCATAGCGCTGCCTTAGTAAGTTTATGTTTTTGGTGTTCAAAATAATAAAAAAATGACTTATTTAAAGTTAATTAGCAGTAACTGTTTCACTATGCATATTATGACTTGTACTCATAATTAACCTAAAGGTATTCGTTCCTTTCTGTAAAGCAAACTAAAACCAGAAAGCCCTAGAAATACAACCAGTTTTATTATATGACCTCCATTACGTAAACCCAGCTTGCATTAAACTTCAATTTCTACACAAATGTTTCGCTGCTATTGGGATATCTGAACACGACAACATTAACATAGTCATTGCATACATTTGACCAGATCGTCCAACAAAGGCATAAACGCCCCCGAACTATTCATCACGACTCGTCGCACAGTGTGGTAAAAATGGGTGTTTTTAGAAAAAAGAATCCGTGAATTAGTGAAATATATTTGACGTCATTTCAAACTGATTATGTCACAAAAATAAATTGCTTTTAATTTATTATTTAAAAGAATTAAAGTTACTCGAGTGATTGTTGCGAATGACAATGGTGATTTAATTCTAAGAAAAATGGCTTCTTATGCTTTTTAAATGAGCATTAAATTTTGCAGGTTTTTTTAAATAGTACTTCGAATTCGAATTTTTTTCTGGGATTTTCAATGTCTTCTAATTTCGATGCGCTGAATTTTTTGACGTATCACACTTGTCTGTAGCGTTTGTAGTTTGGGCTATGAAAGGGGGTGACGGACAGCCAGACGGACTGAACGATTTTAATACCTTCCACTTTTTACGTTATAAACGTAGTGTAGAAGCTAAAAGGATTTATTTTCTCAAAATTTCTTTGAATCAATTATTATTTTATGGGATACGTTTCGGACACTATTAAAATATATTTAGTGAAAATAAGCTTCATATTCAAATTATTTTTCAATTTAAGGTCAAAACTCAAAAAAAAAAAGTTTGTGCGTTTTTTATAAAAATGCGTTATTTTCCACAAATTTATTAGTATCACTTATTATTTTATAGGTCACGTTTCAGACATCATGTAAAATATATTTAGTGATAACAAATGTTATGTTCAAACTACTGTTGAATATATGATCTAAAACTCAAAAAAAATGTTTGCGCGTTTTAAATGCAATGGCAGCCAAGAGAAGATATTATCTAAACAATAAACAACGAACGAACGCTTTCTTTCTAGTGCTCAACTTCATTCGATTCGTTTTTTTAGGTGGTGCATCTAGAAAAACCATCTGTTTGTTTTTTCAAAGTAAATTGTTAGTAGTGATTGGTTTATTTAAGAGTTCCGTGAATCCAGGGCCGGATTTAAAGATTTGCCGCCTGTAGGCTACGATTTGCCGCCCAAGTCGCAATATTCTCCCACTTCGGGGAAAGGTAGCTGATTAGCTGCAAAACAGGGTGATATTTGCTGTTTAAAGTAGATACACATATTAGAATCACCTATGTACCTTTACACACTCAATCGAAAGCGAAATAGGCGATTTTTTAAAAACTGTTCTACTATTTTTCTATGAACTTCGAAATCCGGAAGGAGGGGTGCATTTGCCCTTGCAGCGACCATGTTTGCTACGAAATATTAGTAGTATATTTATGTTTACGCATTAATGTAAATTATTTGTTTTCTTTCTAAAAATATTCGTATCTTTATAATAATTTTTTTTTGTGCCGAATGCTGCTTTAATTGGTTGTAAAATTTGCCGCCCCAAAAAATTCGCCGCTCTAGGCTACAGCCTACTTAGCCTATTTAGAAATCCGGCCCTGCGTGAATCGTTTAAGTGTTGTAGGCATGTTACTTTTTAAACTAAGTTATATGCACTGAATCGTTATTTAAAAATTCGCTAATTATAGTTTCGCAACTATAAACAGCTTAAACTTATATATTTCGAATTAAAATAGTTTACAGACATTATATACAAGGTGTCTATGTGGGGGTCAGTTTGGGATTTTTCGTAAGTCACATTAAAGATGAAAAATGGTAACGAGTTTTAAAACTTCATTTTAAAGCATACAAATTACATAAATAAAAAATATGTTATATGCACTGAAAAGTTCATATTTTAAGGTATATTTTTCAACTAATAAATATATTCAAAGATGCTTAAAAATGCCCAAACTATATTAATTTCGTAACACTATTTTTCTTACCGTTCCATAAAATCTTACTTTAAGTGATTCTAACGCTTTTATTATAAGTACTTTGGACTTAAAAAAAAATAATTTAAGAAACTATGACCTATCCTAGATCAATAATATATTCACTGAACTTCTCAAATAAAAAGTAACTTTTTGGATTTTTGTCCACTGTGCGTCGTGATAACAGCTGGTTCCTCTTTTGTTTTAGACTAGTGGTTCCAAACCTTTTCTGGACCATCGCCTCGTATTTTAGGTTGATCAACATCCATCGCCCCCTTTTAATTTTCATGTTATGTCTAATCGTAATTTGAGTTAAAGTGTAACTATAAAACAGTTTTATAACACTTACAAACCGTTTATAAAAGCAACCAAAGAAGCTTCATCCGGTCACTTTTAAATAAAATAGAAAAAAAAAAACATAAAACACATATTTTTAAAGAACAAAAGCGAAAGGATTTACTAAGATATTTTTACTGGCTTCTAGAAAATTTAAGAGATTTGAATTTAAAAATTGGCTGGTTCGGTTATGGTTGGAGAATTTTACTATACAAAGGTACAACATTATTTTAATTTCCCCCCTTTGAATACTCATCGCCTCCTGATCGCCCCTCAAGTATTTTTTGCCCCCTTGATAACACAAATCGCCCACTTGGGGGCGATCGCCCCCAGGTTGGGAACCGCTGTTTTAGACCCTATTCTAACACCAGCGTTTGCTAGGTCCCAAGACCACCCCTTTTATATTTGTAGATAGGCCTTTTGGCTAACTTTTGCACCCAACTATCGCTTCTCCCCTACTAGGGATGTTTTCGATGTTCAAGAAGGGCGCACAGCGTCGATACTGTCAATAGTTATTTCGATCTCCGGTTCCTTTTCTAAAAGAATGTAATTGTAAAGCAATGCGTTCAGTGCTAATTCCCGCTAAATTCAGTAGTCAATGGCACAACTTCTGAAGGGCATATCACACAAGCGAAAATTCGTTCAATCCAACAACGGCTGCATCATCTGAAATAACTGGATCATGTAATACAACTGCGTTTAATTGTGGGACATCCGGCTGATCAAAGACTCTTTTAGTCAACAACACCGTGTGTTCTACATCAGGAGGAAACAATCATGCACCTTTAAAGACCTTCACAGCATGACCTGCTCTAAAACTTTTCAAAAAGTTGCTTCAAAAGAGCTAAGCCTAACTATGACCCATTTTACCCCATCCAAAGTAAATTGAAATAATACAAAAGAAAATCGATATTTTTCTTAACTGATTGGCCCATTTTACCCTATCCAAAGTAAATTGAAATAATACAAAAGAAAATCGATATTTTTCTTAACTGATTGGCCTAGGTGTTGCCTAGTATGTACTTCTATCATAAATAAATTACAGTGCAAGATTGAAGTGTTTTCATAGTTTTTTCAGAAGTTAGAAAGCCATATGATTGACTCACCACATTTTACTGCTTATAAAAGGATACTTTTTGGTTGTCAGATTCATGAAATTAACTTTTTATCTTATGAAATATGTTTCAAACACCTATTAGAATATTATTACAAAAATTGGTTCAGAAAAATAAATTCTCTATTAAGTTACTCAGGAGTATTTATAAAGTGACCCATTTTACCCCAAAACCCACTTTACCCCAAGACCCATTTTACCCCACCCTACCCTATTGCCTGCGATGATAGTCAACTACCATATCATGAGGCAATTGCTTTAAAATTAAAGGAATAAGTAAATGACTGTAATTTTCCGATGAAATACCAAGAGAGTTTAAATTTCTTATGCTTATATTTCACTTTCATCGTAAAGTTTACGTAATCCTCTAATATTGGTAGAATTTCTAACTGGCTCAATTTCAAGTAATTTATTCATGAAATACTGATAATTTTATCGGGTTTTCCATATCTGTCCTTCAATAAATTCAAACAAGAAGTATAATTCTCTTCAGTTAGAGTAAATCCTGATAATAAATGACAAGCTTCCCCAGAAAGAAACGATTTCAAATAAAGAAACTTTTGTACTTTAGTAAGAGAGTCATTTGAGTCTATACCACTTGAGAAACTGTTATAAAAATCCATAAATAAATGCGCATCTCCACTAAAAGAGGGGATTGTCGGTTTAGGCAAATTATTAACGGTACTGGAACAACTAGTTGCATGACCAGAGGAAATGTTTAAACTCTGGTTTGCAGCACTAACGTCAAGGTTATCCTTTTTAAATGCTTCTAATCGATTTTTAAGTTTAACTCTAGTATTGATAATTGTGTCCTTATGTCCTGAGGGATGACTCTACTTCTCTATCATAAGACAGTTGATCTATAATTAAAGCTTCTATGGCTGAGTTAATATTATTTAATTCGCTTTCCTTTCCTTCCAGTAATTCTAAATATTCCAAAAGCATTTCTATGTCCTACTCAGTACCTTCTTTAACTTCGGTTAATAATGCATTAACTTTCTTGACAAATTTAGTAATCCCTGTACGGAGGTATTTTCTTTTTGATACGAGTTTATCAATTTCCTCCATTTTAAAAGCGGTTTCCGAGATAAGATAAATGCACGCTGTACCTCAATCCAAGAAAATGTGAGTACCGTCAAAACGAGTATCTTTGGCCATGTAGGGTAACTTTGGTCCACGCGTCGGAAAAAGATTTGTTCTAAAATTTCTCTGCTCAAAATCATAAGACTTTAAATTAGTTAGCATTTTTAGAAAGGTGGCAACATTGGCTTTAATTTAATATAAGATTTTTTCTATTTTAGTTTTGGCAACACCAAAAAAGTGTGTTTTAATTCTGCCAGAGACATAAAATAGAATGGACTGCGGCCTAAAGGCGATCCCTTCATGATCACGTGCTGGGGTAAGATTTTACCCCGGCACGTGATCGCGAAAAGTTGGCGAGTTTTTCCACAATGACTTGAACATACGAGGCCGACAATCTAGTGGTATAAAAAAGAAGTTGAGAAAGGAACAAAGATGAATCGCTATTTCAATTCATTCACTGTTCAATTTAACAAACGGTCGACTTTTTAAATATCAATAACTCAAAAACTACGATTGCAAAAACAAGTCACTTTTTTGCCAATGTACTAAAAATAATCTACTTCTAAGCTGTCAATGTTCAGACCATTAAGTTATTTAACTTGGACCAAAATATAAATTAGAATTTTTACAGCGTTCACACTTATTCATGAAGATGATTCTTCAGCATGCATAAAACAGCTTTTATAATAAATTCCCTTGATAAAAAGTGTAGTGTAATGACTAGGTTGCGTACCTAAAGAAAATCTCGGGGAAACTTTAGAAAATATTTAATTTAGCTAAGCACAGCATGTACACAACACTAGATTACAACAATTTCAACTAAAACAATTAAAGTTAAGGTAAATTAAGCCAAAATGAAAATAACGAATTGGACGGACAAAAGTTCAATGCTTACAGTCTGAAAGCCAGGCCCTCTCTGGTGACGCAATCACCAATTGGACAAAACGTTGATGCCCAAATGGTGGCGCCCTCTTCATGGTGCATTATAGGAGCGCGTTACAGTAGTTTATAAAGAACCCAATTACTTAAAGTATGCAGAACTAAATAAATGTTACCTGTGAAGTGTGAAAAATCCTTTTTTACGCCACTCTTTACAATTAAGAACTACACAAGATTTTGGCATCTTGTACAAGTTACTTTAAAAGATACCGCAAATAAAAATAGTTTTCTACAAATGTAAGATTAAAAAATACATAATTAAGAGTAATCCAACATTGGACGAATTTAATCAAATAGTTATGATGAAAGCCAGAAGAAAAAAATAAGAAATGGGGGAAAAATCGTCTGGAAAAACATTAAAAAACCCACGTGAATTGGGAACATATGAGTCACCATTCCGGTTTGCCAGCCTACTCTTATTGGTTTTTAGATCTGCCGACAATTGGCATAGTTCTAACGAAACGGTAGCGATAAGTTGCCATATGTTGCAACCTTTCTCCTCTTGGCGATTTTCATGTTTGGTAAGTTTTTGGAAGCTGCTGGACTATTGAATGAGCAGTCCATTCTATTTATGTCGCTGATTTCTGCAAGCGTTGAAGAACAAAAAACTACTTCAGTAAACTTTCATTTAGAATTGTTAAAAAATTAATGAAAATTGAGTAAGTAAATACTCTATGCGATTATTTAATTTATTGGGAATAATATCCCAAAATTTTATACTATGTTGAATATTTCGAAAGCTGTATTTAATTGTTGGTCACCGGGAAAGCCATGACACTCATTTTAACAAATCTTGAATAGAACCTTGCTTTTATAATTACATTGCTTAATGGTTGCCAGTCTATCAGACTTTTTCTTGCGTTCTCAGTTAAAATAATTGCTACACCTTCCTTGTGTTTCAATTCCTCTCCCGAATATAGAGTACACAATACTTGCATCAGTTGTCCCAGTTTCTCCGAAGCCTGTCTACCTAGCTTTAGACATATCAGTATGTCAATATTGTAATTTATCGCTTCATTCACAGCTTTTCTGGTTTTGCCAATTTGGAAAATTTTATGTACGTTCCAGGTTAACACTTTAAGTTTGATTTTAGGCAGGGTAATCTCATCCGCATATAAGGTTCCTTTCGGCTTTGCCTTATTTGCATCATAGCTGATTCCGTTTCTGCTGCTCAACCTCCACAAGGTAGTCTTCATCGGGGATCTCGCAGATCAAATCGCCCTGCCTCAGAGTAAGCGTTTTTGGTTTCTCTTTGTTTACGTAAACAGTTGTTTTTTATGAGGATGGGTGTATAACCCACCGCTCAACCTTCCTCTTTTACCCGGGTTTAGGACCGGCATAGGGACGAGCAAGCTCCAACCTATGGCTGGTTGGTTGGTAGACATATATTTTCAGGCTTGTGTGCTTGGTCATAAAGACCCGCTTATAAACCTTCGTCAAAAAGGACGGACACGACATACACATACATACAAGACAGATGCTGCCATCTATCGCCACCTCCACAATTTATACATGTCCCTGAAGGGAAGGGAAATAGTCTCCAGGGACCTGTACCTGTGGTAAACTAAGCAATGACCGACCACAGGTTTTTCGGACCCAACAGATTTAACGAGCACGTACTCCGCATATACTCGGTAGGTCTTCAGTGGTACCGGAACTCGATCGCGGGACCTTCCGATCCCGAGACCGAGACGCTGACCACTAGGCTCCCTACGGCCCCAACCTATGACTGAGTTATCAAAACGTTAAGGCCTTCAAATAGCTGATTTCCAATCAACTTCGTGGAAATTTACCACAGCCAAGTTATGCCACATAATTTATAATCCTGGCAAAGTGACGAGGTCGAAGCTTGAGCGGGCAATCAAAGCAAACCAGTGAGGCCATCGTGATCTTGTCCGGGACTTTCGACTTAACATATTTTACGAGCACGCATGTCGCAGTGTACTCGGAACGAACACTGACAAGCATAAAACACAAATATCTATGCCAATGTGCCGCTATTCGAACCCGGGACCTTCTACCAGCTCCCTGACCAATCAGCCGCCCAGTCAGCCCATTTATTCAAAACTCATCTAACCACTGGCATCTAACCTCTTTAGCCAATATTTCTTTACAAAAGATTACACACTGAAACAGCAACGTAAAACGAATGTAAGAAACGTGGTCAAACTTTACATACCGGGTGGTTATAAAATAACGCTCGCTATTCGGAGAGGTCTGTAGCTTGAATGAATAATCCGAATGCAACAAACTTCGAGACACTTACTAATCAAGAAGAGGGGAAAAGAATGGAATCATAAAAGAACACCCTCGTCTCTTGACCAAGGTTTTAAATTGCGAGGCGTAATTGGCTGTGTTACAGCTCCTAAAGGAGGCTAGAAATAGGCAGCCGGAATCGATTACATTAAATTACAAAAGAAATAGTTACAATAATCACCAACAGACGGTGCTGCCAATGCAAACACAATATTGTAACCATTGGCAAAAACAAGAAGCGGTTGGTTGGTTGACATATATATTCAGGTTTGTGTGCTTGGTCATGCGACCGCTTATAAACCTTCGTCAAGTAAGACAGACCAACGACAACACACATAATGGATCCATCTAATTTGAGAGACAGATGCCAACTAGAGGATCCCAGAATTGCTTTTCAACCCAGAGGTATTGATTTGGTATGCGAACTTAGAGGACTTTCGGACCCAACAGATTTAACGAGCACGTACTCCGCATATACTCGGTAGGTCTTCAGTGGTACCGGGACTCGATCGCAGGACCTTCCGATCCCAAAACCGAGACGCTGACCACTAGGCTCACTACGGCCCAAGAAGCGGTCATTTCTTGCATTAACGTAATGTAAGCGATTCCGGCTGCCTATTTCTATCCTCCCTTAGGAGTTTTAACTTAGCCAATACGCCTCGTAGTTTAGAACCCTGGTCAAGAGACGAGGGTGTTTTTTTTAATGATTCCATTCTTTTTCCCCCTTCTTGATTAGTAAGTGTCTCGAAGTTTGTTGCATTCGGATTATTCATTCAAGCTACAGACCTCTCCGAATAGCGAACGTTATTTTATAACCACCCGGTATATACTGTTACTATATTTTACACATATGCTACCTGTTACTATTGCATAACCCTATGGCAGGTACGGAAACCGAGTCTGGGTGTTCGACCAGCATATTCAGCGTAGTGGGGTACTCGAGGTACAGGCCCAGGAACTCGGATGTCTGGTAGAGGAACCCGCACACGCACACCACAAGCACCAGCGCCTTCATCGCCCGCCTGCAGGGGCCGATGCGGTCGGACGCCAGCGCGGGGAAACCTGCACAAGCAAAAGAAAGGCCTGTAAATCTCGTTTCAAAACAGTTAAAACCGCAAGAATGGTTTTCACGTCCGGCGCATGTGAGAGATACTATTTACTTAACAATGCCTCTGCAATGTATAAAATTATTATGACATAAGTAGCTTATATAACAGGAACTGTTGCATGTGAAACTGCCTACGGTAACATTACAATGACATGTACAGTAGATTGACAGCATCCACAAAACCAACAAAGACGTTTTCATGTGTGTCCATAAATGTGGGTGAAAAAATTAATATAAGATGACATTCATTAAAGGTATAAATACAAAATGATAAAAAAAAATAATAATTGCCACTTATAATACCTCATACTTTTCAGGTCTTTACTTTTGGATCATTTAGTAAATGCGTTTTGCGAATGTTTTGTTCATTTTACAGTATACATCACAGTATATTTTACTGATTGTTGAGAAAGGATTTAAATATTCTTTGGGTTTTGGACTCGTGCATTACAAGCATTTTTTTACCTGTAATGAGTGATTCCTTGCATAGCCTGATACAATACTTGCGAAACGGGTTCTTCCTGGTTTCATTGTATCTGAAAGTAAAAAATCATACGTCAAATATTAACGTAATAGTTTGAAATAGCTGAATCGTAAATGATTTCGTTAAAGTCACTGCACCTGTAAGAATCCCTACTTTAAAAGTATTATTAATCTTGTATACATTCTTGAAATGATAATTTGAATTATGGTAGCTTTCTTATAATAGAATTAAGTTAATGTAGTTAATTAGAAAAAAACTAGTTATACAACTCCACGCATTATACTTTACTTTCTGCACTTATCATTTAATTAATTTTCTTTTCTGTTTCGAAAAATGAATAAAGTGATATAAGCGTCTTTTTTCTTAACTTTTCGACTATGAATTCATCAATTATTTTCATAAATTAAATTGTATTTTCGTTGTTTTTGTTTGGAAAAGGTATGAACAAATTAAACTAAGACTAATTGCACAATTTTTATAGCTATACAAAAAAACGGAACAGACTAAACTGTATTACGAAATGCAGTTTGTCTGGTCACCCTAATTTTGGGCATATTTTATTTTTTTAAAAACTTTTTTGAGAAGACGATACTGAGGGACGAACAGATTCTGCTGCTTGAGCGTTGCAAAAATATAGTTCTCAATATGTTGATGCTATTATGTGAATTTTCAGCGATAATTTGACGTTTTCTACGTATTTTAAAAAGTAATAATTCCTCTCAGTTACGAAAAAAAGGAAGTTATTTAAAAGTAACAATTTTTCACCTTTTAGGAGGAAGATGCTGGTTAACGATCTTTTTCTGCTGCTTGTGAAATGCAAATTCTGGATACACATTCGGATAGTCCATGATTCTCAAACTAACACGCAAAAATAGATATACCTTCAATTTGGTCTTCCAGATTGAAATAATAAATTTTGTGACGTCATTTTTTGCTTTTAATATTTAATGGATTGATTATGGAGATTTTAAACGAATGATCTTTTAATATTATTCAGCTCAAAAGAAAATCACACTAAAGATACTTAGAGATATCACACTAAATAACCATTGGTCTTTTTGTGTTGGTAAATCAATAGTATCTCTTTTTCATGTTCGCCAATGCGGTTCTTGTGATCTTTGGTGTTCGGCTTATGTTATTGATATTTTATTTGCTTATTTTCATTCGTTCTTGTCTGTACTATGTTTGTGTGAAATTTAAACATGTATTATTGATCCCAAACTAATGAGACGTCACCATAGTGTTATATTAAGAATAGAGCTAGTGATAATGCAAATCTCCCATTCACTACCTGATACTCACATTGAAACCGTTCTCCAACAGTCACGTGCTTTAGGGCTGTGATATTTGGCATTGATCCAAGGTCAACCACAAGATGGGATTGCCGCTCTTGTTTAATTTCTCCCTTTTTGGCGCTTCTGGTAAAAATCGTAGTTCTTTTACGCGGTATGTGACGTTTATTTTTAATTGCAATCCACTTGTTTGTAACAGTTGTTTTTCTTCTACATTTATATTAAAATAGGTACTTATGAAACATGTGATTTAAGAAAAGTTAAAAAAGAATTGAGGAAAAAGGAAACTATGATTATTTTTAATGGGTTTGGCTCGTATAAGTAAAAAACAATATTAGTACTTTAGTTTTAAACAAATTTAAATTAACACAGTGTTTTATGCTTTAATTTTAACAATTTTTCTTTTTTTATTCGAAAGAATAACAAAACTGAAAAGTTGTTGAAGATTTTCGTGCGTCTGTCCGTACCCCCTTTCAAATTTTGTTCTAGCCATTCTATTTTTAAATGTTTTGTTAAATAAGTATGAAATGAGACACCTAGCTTTTATATTTTTTTATAAAAACAAAAGGAATAAAAATAATTAATTGATCCAAAGCAAAATATTCCATTTGAATGACAAAACGAGTTCAAAGTAGGTTTAGTTTTGTTAGTAATACAAATTCATTAGTGTTACAAATGTAAATAATAGCTTTTGCATCAGTAATAAAAAATATATATTAAATAACAAGCTTAATAAGAGCATTGGATACAAGATTTTTTATTCAAATACTAGCAAATAAATACCCGTACTTCGCACGGACTAAAAAAAAGTTTTAATTGATCCAAGTATATGTACAATTTAATCCATTATAGGATACAAAACTTAATTTATTATTCCCGCTCGCTATGAAGTATAAAATACTGTTACTTATATTACCTTAAAAATCCAAAATAAAAAAAATACGCTATAAATGCAATCATAAAAGTCATCGTAATTTTCCTCATAAACATATAAAACCTTTAAGCCCATTTGGCGCGTTTTTGGAAAGAATTTGGTGAGAAAAGGGATATAGCTACTAATACTCTTATTATACAGGGGTTCCGGACACAATCCCGAAAGCCGAAAACACGACAAGCCAGAATCCCGAACGCCGAAATCCCAAAAGGCCATAATGCCGACAGCATATTTCTATTCCTTACATGCAAATGACACCTCGACAGTGACGTCATGCTGCCGAGCGAACCCGAAACGAATGTAGCCAATCATTGTCCATCTCGTAGTGACGCATTCCGATTGTTTTGGTTCGGTAACTAAGGTGCAAATTGCACCAAATTGCTTTACAATTAAGTGAAAACAAATATTTGCCTAAATATGTTATTTTTTTGCCTCAAATTTTGTTTGATTACGTTATTTTATTTATTTGTTTTTATACATAGTCCATATAATAAGCCTAAACCTTCAAAGTACTACGATAAACAAAGTTTTATGATAAACGAACAATGCGTCTTTTGTTTATTTACCGAAATTCAAATATTTGTGTGTTTAAAAATCTTTTAGAAAAGTACCTATCTTCTATTATTTAAACATATAAGTAGGTGCAAGTATTTTACATTTGAAGGCCATTGTAAAATAGTCGTGTTATACCCCGTTTCCACTAGCGAACTTAATCTAGATCAAGGGCGGAGCCTAAGTGAAACGTCATGAGCTGGGCAGTTAATCCAGTTCCGAACGCGATTAAGTTAATCTAGTTCAGGGAACACGATTAACTATTTAATCTAGCTTAAGTTTCTGTTTGTTTACCTTTTTCTCATATTGAAAGCGTTCGCGATTATATTTTTGTGAAAATTGTTGCATGATCGTAAGTTTTCTTATTCTCATTTATTTGAAGTTAAGGGTTTAATATTGAATTATTGTGCTCGATTGTTTGATTCTATATTATATGATTTTTGTAGCGTTCTACATGCCGTTTGTCATGCCGCCGCCTTTGCACTGCTGGTTAGGATGTTTATAAAAATTAAATGCATTTTTATTTGAATCTAACACATTTAGGAGACTTTTTACTATAAATAAGAATCCTAGAATCGTGGTCGGCAACATTTTGCGGCAGCAGAACGGCGATAAATAATTCCAACAGGTTAACCTTGCGATTGCGATTATTAGGTTTTGTTTATGTTTAAAATAAAATTTCTTAGTCAATTTTAATCAGCAAAATAACTAACTGTTAATACTTACTAAATCACTTTTGATGTTTTTTAATAGGCTAGAAGGAATGAGCCAGAAAAGAAAAAATTACATCTTGTACAAACTGTGTGATGAATTTGCTAGAGCGAACCAAACAACCCATCTGCAGAAAATAGGAAAAATGTTGATCACCTCAGGTTCTTGGCGAGATTTTCAATTGGCGGTGAATCAACGATCACTTATATGCCAAACTGTTTACATTTCTTATACCGCATTTCTTATACGTGCATTCTCTCGCCAGATTTAGAACGAAATCTCTTCCAACCAAAGCTAAACTGTATCGTATGGGTCTTGCCCCTTCGCCCATGTGCTCCTCATGCAATGTTGAAGAAACAACAGAACATATCATCCTTGCATGTTCTCGGTTCGAAAATGATAGAATTAAACTTAGACAAGGAATCGGTTGTATTCCACTTTATTTTCCTTGGTTATTTGATTTTTCCAGCTATGATTCGCACAAGGCTAAAGCGACCATTAGATTTATTGAAGCCATCATGAGAGTCTTCTAGTTTCAGTTTTCCTTTTTTGTCTCCTATAAGCCAATAGGATCCGAGTAAGATCAATGCAATGAAGCAGCCAAGTCGGCGAGCAAATGTCGCATAATATATACTACTACTACTACTTATACGTGCATTTTCGATTCTTTTATTTGAAAGTTTTTTTCGGGCTTTATTTTGACAAAATGAAGTTGTTGGTCATTGGTGATTCTATGATTAAGGGTTTGAAGGAGTATTTCGTTGGAAAATGGAGTTTTTTCGACTTTGTGTGTGTTCCTGGCAGTAAGATCGAAGGATTGACAAGGGAGATTTCTTCAATGAAGAAATCGTACAACTCGATTGTGTTGTTGTACATGCCGGAACAAACAATACTAATCGAGATTTTGTTTCAGGGATCCTGTGCAAGTATGAGTGTTTATTCGATGGAATATTCCGGCTCAATCCTCAGGTAAAGGTTGTTGTATCGGCTGTTATACCTTGTGAAGAAGATTATTATGCTCACCCACCGTTATTATGTTCCAAATCTTGATGCTCTAAATCAGAAAATCAGTGATATAAAATCAGTGATAAAACATAAAACACACAGTTACTCTTGTACATGAAACTTGTTTATTGCAAGACTACTGTTATTTTAAATGTGCTGAAAGGTGCTGTACCTCATTATGCAGTCATTTGTACCGGTGCACTTGCCCAGATACAGATTGTGTAAATCTATGTAAACATAAAGTGCATGCCCTAAACAACTTTAGACAAAAAAACTACTTGTAGTGAAGAACTTTGCGAATCTGATGATTTAGATTTAAATGTGTCTTTCAATAATAAAGTTGACATTTATTCTGTTAATACTCACAATATGTATAACCCACTCTTACATGAAAACAGAGTTGCTGCCTGCGAGAAATTATGTGACAAGCTGTTAAAATTGATAAAAAATTCGGCGGTGCAAGATGTCTTTTTATGGAATATTTTGACTTCTTTAAATACATTAGCTTCAGTTTCTGAGGGTATCGTTAATGCTGATTACTTAAAATCTAACAGTGTTATTCCCTATTCCAAAGTTCCTCCAAATCAAAAACTAGTACCTCAATCTAATTTATTTAAAACAAGCAAGCGCCAACAAAAAATATGTTCTAAAAAGAGAAAAATAAGTTTAGGTAATTCTCCATCTAAGCGCATCAAAATTTGTGACGATTCCTTCACGATTCCTTCCGATTTAAATTCCGATTCCGTCCCAAACACTATTGGTGGTCACTCTTTAACTTTCCTGGGATTGATACATCTGTAAGTGATGAAGAGGAAAAAGAGTTAAAATTAATATCTAATAATGACTTTGTCCGAGGTTGGTTGTATGACGAAATTGTCGATGCTTTCTTTCATATTCTATGTGAAAAGTCGGGTAGCATTCAAGCTATATACGCTCTACAGTTGCCCAGACAATGTCAACTTGTGTTTTACTGGTAGACTCTTATGACTATTCAAATTTACTGATTCCTATTTGTGTTGGAAATTTGCATTGGATTTTAGTTAAGGTTGATAAAAATACAGAAACACTTGATGTTTATGATCCACAAAAGAATGATTTCAAAGTGGAATTAACATCTTTAATTAGAAATTTAAAATCTATATTTAAAATAGACTTCCAGGTAAATTGTCCTTTGCATTGTTTACAGCAAGATAGCATCAGTTGTGAAGTGTTTGTGTGCTACTATGCTCATTAATTTGTCCATAACTATGATACAAGTTTAGCATTTAATATTTTAAAATTTCGGATGCCAACTTTCCAACTTTTATTGCCTAAGCCAAGAAAGAACATCTAAACGTCAGTTAGCAATCATACTTTTGTTCTCAGGAGACGTGGCTAACATGACTAAATGATGCTCATTTTTGTGTGTCATTTATTGATATCAATTATGGGTGTTTTTTGGTTTATACTCTACTGATCAAGAAATGATGAACCAAATTAAGACTAAATAACTGATGGTACTACTTCAAGAACAATTCTGTGTCCAAATTTGTATTTAAATAAACCTTGTTCAATAAACAGCATTTCATTTTTTGGATGTGTGTGCTTTTATATTGTTGCTTTTAACTTGATTTTAAAATATACTAAATTTATGTAAGGATGAATGTTTGATTTAGAAAAAATTAATTTGATAATTTTTTACAAAGTTGGGAACCAGTTTGATGTATTGTATGTCCCTCTGAGGGATAAACAAATTAGCTTAAGTGTAAATTCGTTTTCAATGCATGAGATTTAAATTAAGTTTTAGCCAAAAATTTAATTTCTTAAATATTTAAAAAAAAAATTATATTTCTATAGTAGATGGTTATAAATGGCTCCTCCATGCTTTCAATTTTAAAATTAAATAAAGTTATTCAATTTATAATTTTTTTTTAATTATGTGTGTTGCTGGAAAACCAGACAGTTAGGTGACGGGTTTATACGTCTGTATCCCTCAGAGGTATATCTATGGCCTATGCAGTCTTGTAGCTATTTTGAAGGCACTTGTAATATAAATATCTTTATGAACAGTAAATTATAAAAACCCATTTAATTTGATCATTTTAATCGAAATTGTGTTTTGAAAAAAAAACACTCAAAGATTTTGATTTTCTCTCGGAACAAATGAAGTTAATTGTTGAAATAAGTTTCTTTATTGCGTTAGATATATTTTAATTAACTATATTCACTTCTTCCTACAGTCAGGGTTTCTGCAGGTACTGACTAATTTTCATAGACTTTTTTAAATGCAATATCATCTTTATATTGTAACAAAAATTAGAACTTTAGCTATCATAGGCAGCGTAAAGCACAAATAATTTAATTAAATATTAGTTAATTAGGTGATTTTGCATTAGACAGATTGAATCTTTGAATGATACAATTTGTAAATATAAACAAAACGCTACTCTCGAAACCCCCCAAAAAACACATTTTGAAAAATTCTGGGTTCGAGACTACTGGATTAAAGTTTGCTAGTGGAAACGGCACTTTTTCCGAACTGGATCAAATTTAAGCTAGCTTAAGTTGATCTGGATTAAACTCGCTAGTGGAAACGGGCCTTTAGTAAAACAAATTGCACCTTTCACTAACGTTTAAATGTCTTCCAAGTTGCATTGAAAATTAAAAATATTTGTGTTTTGTAATTTCATATTTGTAATTCAGATTTTGGTAATTCCAAATAAAATTTTCTTATGTACCTATAACACGAAGCCGCAAAGCGAACACGAAGAACGGAAGCGTAAAAAACTCTAGAACGTTCGCATGGGCACCGTGAAGGCGTGGTGACGTCACTGGCGAGGCGTCACTGCATGCAA
>CM033271.1:3335973-3415973 GCA_019343175.1 Oedothorax gibbosus | reverse complement strand
TAGTCAGTCAGTTAGTTAGTCAGTTAGTTAGTTAGTCAGTCAGTTAGTTAGCCAGTCAGTTAGTTATTCAGTTAGTTACTTAGTCAGTCAGTTAGTTAGTCAGTCAGTTAACTAGCTTACTAACTAACTGACTAACTAACTGACTGACTGAATAATAACTGAATGACTAACTGACTCACTAACTGACTGACTAACTGACTGACTAACTGACTGACTAACTGACTAACTGACTAACTGACTGACTGACTAACTGACTAACTAACTGACTAACTAACTGACTAACTAAACTAACTGACTGACTAACTAAAGACTAACTAACTGACTTACTAATTAAACTAACTGACTGACTAACTGACTGACTAACTAACTGACTGACTATTTAACTGACTAACTAAACTAACTGACTAACTAACTAAAGACTAACTAACTAACTTACTAACTAACTAACTGACTGACTAACTAACTGACTGACTAACTGACTGACTAACTAACTGACTGACAAACTAAACTAACTGACTCACTGACTAACTGGCCGACTAACTAACTGACTAAATAACTAACCGACTAAATAACTAACTAACTGACTGACTTTCTAACTATCTAATTGACTGACTAACTAACTGACTATCTAACTGATTGACTTACTTACTGACTAACTAACTGATTGACTAACTAACCGACGGACTTACTAACTGACTAACTAACTGACTTACTAACTAAACTAACTGACTGACTGACTGACTAACTAACTGTCTAAATAACTAAATGACTAAATAACTAACTGACTAATTATCTGACTGACTTACTTACTTACTAACTGACTGACTGACTGACTTACTAACTGACTGACTGACTAACTGACTGACTTAACTAACTGACTGACTAACTAACTGACTGACTAACTAAAGACTAACTAACTGACTATCTAACAGACTGACTCACTAACTGACTAACTAACTGATTGACTAACTAACTGACTGACTTACTAACTGACTAACTAACTAACTAACTGACTGACTAACTAAACTAACTGACTGACTAACTGACTGACTAACTAACTGACTGACTAACTAAAGACTAACTAACTGACTATCTAACTGACTGACTTACTAACTGACTAACTAACTGGACTTACTAACTGACTAACTAACTGATTGACTAACTAACTGACTGACTTACTAACTGACTAACTAACTGACTGACTAACTAAACTAACTGACTCACTGACTAACTGGCTGACTAACTAACTGACTAAATAACTAACCGACTAAATGACTAACTAACTGACTGACTGACTGACTAACTAACTGACTGACTAACTGACTGACTGAATTACTAACTGACTAACAGACTATCTGACTAACTAACTAACTAACTGACTGACTAACTATCTAATTGACTGACTAACTGACTGACTAACTAAAGACTAACTAACTGACTATCTAACTGATTGACTTACTTACTGACTAACTAACTGATTGACTAACTAAACTAACTGACTCACTGACTAACTGGCCGACTAACTAACTGACTAAATAACTAACCGACTAAATAACTAACTAACTGACTGACTGACTGACTAACTAACTGACTGACTAACTGACTGACTGAATTACTAACTGACTAACTGACTAACTAACTAACTAACTGACTGACTAACTATCTAATTGACTGACCAACTAACTGACTATCTAACTGATTGACTTACTTACTGACTAACTAACTGATTGACTAACTAACCGACGGACTTACTAACTGACTAACTAACTGACTTACTAACTAAACTAACTGACTGACTATCTAACTAACTAAATGACTAAATAACTAACTGACTAATTATCTGACTGACTGACTTACTTACTAACTGACAGACTGACTGACTTACTAACGGACTGACTGACTAACTAACTGACTGACTAACTAACTGACTGACTAACTAACTGACTGACTAACTAAAGACTAACTAACTGACTATCTAACTGACTGACTCACTAACTGACTAACTAACTGACTGACTAACTAAAGACTAACTAACTGACTATCTAACTGACTGACTTACTAACTGACTAACTAACTGATTGACTAACTAACTGACTGACTTACTAACTGACTAACTAACTGACTGACTAACTGATTGACTAACTAACTGACTGACTAACTAACTGACTAACTAACTGACTGACTAACTAAACTAACTGACTCACTGACTAACTGGCTGACTAACTAACTGACTAAATAACTAACCGACTAAATGACTAACTAACTGACTGACTGACTGACTAAATAACTGACTGACTAACTGACTGACTGAATTACTAACTGACTAACAGACTATCTGACTAACTAACTAACTGACTGACTAACTATCTAATTGACTGACTAACTGACTGACTAACTAAAGACTAACTAACTGACTATCTAACTGATTGACTTACTTACTGACTAACTAACTGATTGACTAACTAACCGACTGATTTACTAACTGACTAACTAACTGACTTACTAACTAACTAACTGACTGACTAACTAACTGACTGACTTACTAACTGACTAACTAACTGACTGACTAACTAAACTAACTGACTAACTAACTAACTAACTGACTGACTGACTAACTAACTGACTGACTTACTAACTGACTAACTAACTGACTGACTAACTAAACTAACTGACTAACTAACTAACTAACTGACTGACTAACTAACTGACTGACTTACTAAACTAACTGACTGACTAACTACCTGACTAAATAACTAATTGACTAACTGACTAACTAACTGACTAAATAACTGCTTAAATAACTAACTGAATAAATAACTAACTATAAATAAATAAATAAGTAACAAACTAAATAAATAAGTAACTAACTAAATAAATAAGTAACTAACTGACTAAATAACTGCTTAAATAACTAACTGAATAAATAACTAACTAAATAAATAAGTAACTAACTAAATAACTAAATAAGTAACTGACTAACGAAATAACTAACTAAATAACTTACTAAATAACTTACTAAATAAATAAATAATCTCTTATATATATATATATTTTTTTTTAATCGAGAAATGGACAAAAATTTATTTTCAGGATTTCGACCCGTTCGGGATTTTGACCCTGTCGGAATTTTAACCTATTCGGGATTTTGACCCATTCGGGATTTCGGCCTGTCGGGTTTTCGGCTGTCGGGATTATGTCTCACAGCCGTCTTACTTGACGAATGCTTCATAAGCGGGTCTCTGATCAAGCACACAAGCCGGTTGGTTGGTTGGTTGACATATATATTCAGGTTTGTGTGCCACAAGCCGGAATATATATGTATACTGACCCCTACCCCCCCCCCCCTACAAAATATGTGGACAACGTAACTCTAGAAACTGGCTAAAAAAAGATTGGGAAATTCTTCGTTACTCTTTCGCGTAATTTATATTTTGGACCAAGAAGCCTGGCGTAGGTCGTTATATCAAATAATATCCCGAAAAGGATTTATGAGAACCACATTGATGTCCAGACCATCAATGCCTAACTTCACCAGCAAATCAGTCTTCAAAGTATACCTTCGACTACAAAATAGAGAACAGTACTAATAAACATGTCAACTAACATGGACTATTTATTCAGAACTCAGTTTTTCTTTTTTATAAAATTGTTTGAAACTATATTGTAACCTTATATTTCAGCTTTTTAAATGTAGAGCAAGTCGAAAAGTCCCCGTTGTTTCTGTTATCATTTTATTGGCCGAACTACATATTTCCTGGTACTGTTTTTCGATGGCATTGGGGTTCTTTGTGCGACCGGAAGTTGTTCATTTATTCACACCATAATAAAACACTATACTCTTAAGTTGAAAAATAAAAATATTATAACCATTACGTTAAAAAAAAGTACTCTAAAGATATTAAAAAGAACTTGTAAAAATGCGAAATGTTCAATATTTTGGCAAATATCAGATCCTATGGGCGATCGGATGATATTAACTAATCTACACCAAATTGAAACACAATGTTTTTAGGATCGTTTTGAAGACGTTAAAAATTCTTACATTAGAAACACATCTAATTCAAAAATTTAAAAAAAATAATCGCAAAAGAAGTTTTTTTTCTTCAAATTTTGGCAAAATTTAGCGCCTATGCGCGAACGGAAGATGTCAACCGATTTTTATAATTTTTCTTCCTTTATTTTGTCTCTATAATTAGCAACTTCTCCGCGCTATTACAACTTCGAAATCAAAAGATGAGTTTTTTCGGCCAACACTATTCAATAAACTTATTATTTTTAATTTTAAAAATATTAAGGTCCACTGTTATATTGAAGATATGATCGTTTACTGATTCCTCATTTCTTCGTTTTACGTAAACAGTGAACCAATAGGTAAAATAATTTTTTTCGTATCATTTATCGAAAAAAAAAGTAATTAGAAAAATAAAGTATCTTCATCTCTGAGTACATAAAAAGTAGCAGGAAAATACACTATCCCTTGTAGATCAGCCATAGAAGCTTAATATTAGTTATTCATGGTTCTAAGTTGAAGTGAAGGTGCTCTATTAGAATTAAGTCTCCACTTTTTAAATCAGCGACTCAGGGCAGTAATGGAACACAGTCAACTCTTGCTATTCATGAACGTTTTTTAACACTACCGGCTGTCTATTTCTACCTCGATGAGACGCTGTTTAGGGCAAGTTTCGTCGACTCTAGTACATATAAACATCAGCCGAGACTTGTTATTAAGAATGATCTTAAATTTCATAGACGCAATACATTAATTTTGTAAATCGACAAATTATTGGTTAAACAAGTATGAAAATAGTTGTTGTGACTTATTCTCTAAGTCCTATACTAAGAAAGTAGAGAACCTTATCGTCCCAGTTTTGGACAGCACAGAATGTGACCAGGAGAAGTCTGATAAGTATGACATTTAGTGTAGGCAGCGAAGATCTTCTAGCTCTCGAATTATGAGACACTTTTTATGTGCCGTTTTCCAATCCCATTGATGATTTCAAAAGATAATGGTTTAATAGGAGGGATATGAATGACCACAACTCTCCTTTGCCAGAATATCTAACTGTTTATTTCATGTCCACTAAAAATAAACGATATGTCGCCTCTAAAAATAAATAAATGTCGATATGTGACGATGAACAAGACGCTGTTTAAAAAAAAAATGAAATATATCTAATGGGATTGACGATCTCTCTTAAAAATTGAGGTGTTCCCCTCTACCTTAGAAGTTCACAAGTTCTGTTACAAAAGTACCATTTGCAAGAAGTTCTTAAATTATTTAAATTTAAAAAAAACGAAAAAAAATCCAACGGGGCGTGCGCTCAGAACATAAGTTTTTAAAGTTTCAAATCCTCCTATGTAAACGCATTTCCTATCCTACCTACCTCCTATCCTAATTCTCTTATCCTACCTACATAAAATACATTAAAAAAACAAATTATCCTATAGTAAAAAAATTTCTGCAAGTATTCAAACAAGAAAATGGGCAGTTTCAGTTCTACCAGAACTTTCTCATCATTTTATTTAGTTTTTTCCAGTACACAGTTTCTGTCGATAATATCCGGACAATCTGCCACTTGAAGTCGGTCGTGTTTACACGACTCGCGTCTTCATCTTTGAGGACCGCGAGAGAGGGTAGATCACCAGCAGGTTGGCGAGTGTCTCGGCGAGATCGAAGAGGGCGACCAGCGAGATCCCCAGCCACATGCCCATGTAGCCGCCGATGTAGCTGAACACGCCCACGCTCTGGCAGAAAAACAAAGATAAACGGTATTTATCAATTCATAACCAGTGTAATCGTTTATTAGTTATACTGGTTAAAACTAGTATAACAAGAAGTTTTTAAAGAACTAAAATGGCCTACTTTCCTGTTACTTAAATAAATACTGAAATTCTAATCGGGAAACAACTAGGTTCCTAACAGTAAATACCATCAACAATCGTTTCTACACTAGATTTATACACATTAGAAAAATAATCGCTAAACACAGCATCCAGCTATAATTTAAACTTCTAAAAGCCAAAATCAAATATTCTCCTTAATATTCTTTCACAAATTAACTTAATATTATTTATCATCTGCTCGATTTATCTGTACTTCGAAGAATAATTAAATATTTATTAATAACTAAAATAATAAAACTACTCCAAACTGGTTTAAAAATATAAATGTAAATTAAAACTAAGCAGAATTGTATACAAAAAATATGCCTTGCCGCTTTCTTGGTAAACAATTAATGAACAATTAAAGAATCACATTGTGCTACATTTTATGACGTAATTCCAAAATGATTCATAAAAAAATTATTTTGCTTTAAATATTTTTAAATAAAGTTTCTCACGTCATTGTTGATTTGGCAACAGTGATTTGAATGACTCAAAATTGAATCTCAATGCTAATTCAATGGGAAATTCGCCGACATATTATAGATTTATCTCCGTCCGGACGTACAGACAGGCGGACAAAAAGTATGAAAGTTGGGTCTCTCAGGTCATAGCTTTCTAACAAAAAAAGAATTTTTAAGATCCGATTGATAGAACCGATTTTGGAAGAGGGTACGGACAGACAGACAGACGGACATCGACCGCATGTCAATACCTACTTTTTCATTTTTTCGAATTCTTTCGAATTAAAAAAAGAAAAGTAGGCTAAAAATGCATTTACATTGGGATCGTCTTAAACCCAATAGAACCAAGTAACAAGAAAGTAATCCTGTTCATGGAGTTGTATAACGGGCTTCGATTGGCCCCATCACGCTAGTTCAGTGCTGTTGATAAGGATCATGACTTATCACTTATTCATTCAACCCAACCCTCAAAGCACCGCGATATTCAACTTATATTTCAATTTAAGCTTCGTCAAGTTGGACATAGGGTTGCCAGCGTTGAGTGAACTGTTGCTCGCAGAGTTTATTTTCGGGCAGTCATAAACAGAACTTCATCCTCATGTTTGGCTCCAATTTATGTATTTGTATCAAAGTTGGTTGAATCTATGCCCGCTTTAAAATAACGTAGTATTTCTTCGCTGTGACTAAAGCATTAATCTATGTATCTGATTGGTTCAAATATTGGGTTGAATCGAACAGGCTGTGTGGGGTTGTCGATGTTTAAGATACTTTCTTCAACATCCACTTCCATAGCAGACGACAGATTACATACTTTTGGCCGACCCGGCGGCGCAACGGTTAGGGCGCTAGCCTTTGGAGCCTCTGGGTTCGGGTTCGAATCCCGGTAAGGCATGGACGTTTGTGTTTGTCGAGTATATGCGGAGTACGTGCTCGTTAAATCTGTTGGGTCCGAAAGTCCTCCAAGTTCCCATACCAAATCAATACCTCTGGGGGTGACAAGCCAATTCTGGGGATCCTCTAGTTGGCCTCTGTCTCTAAAAATTAGATGGATCCACTTATGTGTGTGTTGTCTGTTGTGTCTGTCTTACTTGACGAAGGTTTATAAGCGGGTCTCTGACCAAGCACACAAACCTGAATACATATGTCTACCAACCAACCAACATACTTTTGAGTTTTGCGTTGGAGATATGGTTGAATTGAAAATTGGGTTGGAGAATTTTCACTCGTGTGATATGCCCTTTTAGAACCATTATTTAATATAGGTAACCTAGTAACTCATAAACTAATTAAAAGTGAGTTCGCTATAGGAAGATCCAGATGACTTTATCCGTAACCGATTAGTACCACAGCACCCCAACAGTTCTTTAAAAAGTGTAAACAGTTTGCATTGTTTCTCTACTGTATCTATAAAAGTATTTATATCTCGCTAATACATTTAATAATTTTTGCAGGTGTATTTTTCAATTTACTCTCTGAGGGATAAGCAAATTGGCTGGTGTGTAAACTTGATTTCACTGCATGATTTTTAAATTGAAATTTTAACTAAAAATTTATTTTTTTTAATATTTTAAAATTATATTTCTGTACTAGATGGTTATAGATGACTTATCTATGCTTTAAAATTTAAAATTTAATACAATTATTAAATTTATAATTTTTTTTATAAATTATGTGTGTTGCTGGAAAACCTGACAATCAGTTGACGAGTTTATACGTCTGTTCAGAGGGTCTCTATCTTTCAGAGGGTTAACACGGCATACCTCAAATATGCTTCTCTATTTTTAGCCATATCTTTTAGAAATAGGTCAAGGTTAAAATCTGGAATTCGGGGTATAGTATGACTCCACTTCCTCGGTTATGTTAGCAAAATTTTTTCTACTTGGTTACGAGTTAAACTGCTTCACCTATTCTTGAAACTTTTTCTCACAAACCTTTCCAAAAAATAATTAATCCCATAAATTGTGGCGAAAAAACATTTGTTGCCTACACTGCAAAAAACAAACCCGTACCATTTACGGTTTGAAACTGGTAGCTGAGTTGCCAGAATAAAAATTTTTAAAAAAATCTATATTAAATACAGTAGATTTTAGTGGAAATACGGTTTTGTTTTTTAAATATTCATACTTTTTTTTTAAAAAAAAACAAGAACTGGTTTTGAATCCAGCCGCTATTCGAACTTGCAACCTTTAACTTACAAGGGAAGAGTCATACTGACGCAGTGACAAATCTCTCGGCAGTTGGAAGTTAAAAAATGCAATGATGGCTCACACACGTCTCTGCACTCTTAAAACAAAAGAGTGAAATCCACTCCTATAGGGGAAGTGCATTTTCGGCACCGGAAAGAAGAGGAAATTAACTCAGACTGAGTTAAAACCGCTCGTTTTAAGAGTGTAAGACGTAGATTGTTTTCTTTTATTTCTTTTACCCACTCCGCAAAAAGAGTGAAATCCACTCCTATAGGGGAAGTGCATTTTCGTCGCGGAAAGGAGTCGAGTGGAAATTAACTCAGACTGAGTTAAAATCGCTCGTTTGTTTTAAGAGTGTGGAGTGATGTCATTGAAAAGAAGTTTTGTAAAAAACGGTTACAACCTGTAAATGAGTTTGTTTTAAAACGTTTAAGACCGTAAAAAGTAAGTCAAACGAACAGTCGAAAGTACGTGAAATTTCTGCAAAAGCGAAGTTTCGTTTTAAGCGCACTACTTTGGTTGCTGACACATTTAAAGATCAAATGCTTTTGAAAATCATTAATAACATTATTTATGCAATAAAAGAAGTACAAGTATAATAAGAGATTCACAAGATAATTTTAGTTCAATAAAATAATGTATGCTGATATTTACCTCGAACTTCGGCTCATGCAAAAATTTTGTTACTTCAAACCGGTTGAAGAGAAAATTTAGATACATATCTTTATATCTGCAAAAATAGAAAAACACTTTTTAATTACGTGTCATAAATAAAATGTTGTGGAAAAATTTATTTTCAAACTAATTGGCATACGAATTGTCTTTAAGCTGTACTTTAAGAGAAATATATTATTAAAACTATGTTTTGCATTTGTGGAGGAAGATTTCAGAAATAAAATTATCAATTCTTTTGCATTTTAATGTCTCACATATTATAATTATAACAAATATTATTGATGAAATGATAGGTTAGTTTATTTACTTTTTTGTTTATTTAGTGTTAGATAAATTTATTTATAATAAAAGGGGTAGGACTTAATACATAATTCCATGCAATTAATAAATTTCTTCATAAAATGTAAGCGTGAAACAAATGTGTCATATACATTTCATTAGATTAACTAAAAAGGTATTTTTTTAAAATCTTTTATTATCACGCATTTACGAAAATTAAATTGTATTTCACAAAAACAAACAATTGTAATTATTTACTAGAACGGCGTTATACACATAAACCTTTTCAACTTCTCATAACCTTGGTAAATTCTGAGAATCTGCAATACTGTTGCTAGCTTGGTTTGACTAACATTTTATTTAAAAGTCGAGGCAACGTTGCCATACATTTAAAAAAAATCTTAGAAATATAAATAAATATTAAATTTTTAAACTGAGTAATATAGACCAGAGATTTTTGCCAAAGTTACTATTAATCTTCTAATTAGGTTTATTTTTGAAAAGAGGATCTCTTAAACTTTATTCCTGCTGAAAGAATTAGAATATCAATAAAATATTACATTTTATAAAATTTTAAATTTTATTGTTATTGCTGTAAAAAACATTCAGAAGGTTTATAACCAAAATTGTTTCAATCGGCAAACATTACTTTGCCTTATAAGGTTTTTTTCCCACTCATGAAAATCGTAATAGCGTCAAATAAAACAAATTCGAAAAAAATGTTTTTTTTTTCTGTTACTTTCAAAATGACAAATAGTTATTGACCGATGACGACATTATATTTTTAAACTTTATCAATAAGTTATTAAATAATGTTATATTTTCCATTTAAATTTGTTTTTCTTTATTATTCTTACTATCTTCATACATGTGAAATGAAAAGAAAAAGTTTTTTTTCAGTAATTCACTATTTTCACAGAAGTTCGAATTTTCAAACAAAATATATTTTGTCTATAAGTAAAGTTTAAATTATATTAAAACTGTGTGGAAGGGATTGCAACTATGTTCAATTTCTTTAAACTAGTTTTAATTTTTAACCACTTACTTGCAATTCATATCCTCAGGAAGGCACTGCAAAGAAATCAATAAATCAGTTTTTAAATATTTAAAGATCGGAACCTAGGCAGGATCAAATAAAATATTTATAAAAAAATACCAAATTTACAATTTAAAAACATTCATCAGGAACTGCAATGTGTTAAGATTAGAATTAAATTAATGTGATATTAAAGTAATGTTTAATTGATCTTTATAATATTTTTCATTGTAGAAGTACAGCATATTAGAACGTTAAATAAATTTTCAACATGATTTGGATTCATACTTGTTCGTCGCATCATTGAAACTTCATATGATCGAAAAATCAATTACAGAAATACAAAAAATAACAAATAAAATAACATCTCAATTATCTTTTATTATGTTAAAGTTTATAAGTACTTGATAACACAACTTTCCAAATTCATTAATTGTATATGTATTTATTTTTCAAAGAAAACAAGTTATTTTTGTTTTTAAGTCATTGTTCCTTTCATGATAAAGCGCCATTCAAGAAAGGCACGCTTTTATACATTCGTGATATTTGTATTTTCTTTTATTGTTCAATTGCTCTCTTTCTCTGTTCTACTTCAATTTAGGGACACAATTCCTTCTTTAATCCTTAAAAAATATTATCTGAGAAACTAATCACGACCATTGAAATCTATTCGATGTGCAGAATGAATGCAACACTTGAGAATGTTTCCGATATCATATATCGAGGACAAAATGACTCTTTCTTCTAGTTTGATAAAAATATTGTAGAAGGAAAAAGAGCTCCAGTACCAGAGCTTGAATAAAGGATATTTAAACTCCTGGACTGGTGATTTGGGTGGGAGTAATATGCTGGTTTTTTAAGCCAAATGTAACTTAGCTCTAGACCTACGCTTGGTCTATTAGCAACAAGCATCGTTTTTTCCAACATTGATCAAGAGATGACGTGAGTTAGAACCCAACGCAACAAACGGCATTCAAATTACAAAACCACGAACGTTCAAATTCTAGGAATTGGCGGTTTTTTGGAAAAGGTGGGCTTAGTTTTCCTTCCCTGAGGTTTTGCACTTTCGTATTTTTGTCATTTGACCGACGAGATGCGACATAAGAATATTTGACCTCGTTGAATTTAACTGCATAGATTTATGCTTCAGATTCATAGTGATTCAGGCTCAATTCGACTCGAGTACCTGAATATCTGAAAATCAACGCTTCACCATCTGCTCCTAAAGCCAGGACTGTGTCGAACCTTTTCAAGCCTGGTACTGGGAAGGGAATGATGTTCACTTCTGTGGTAACTAACTCCTTGTTATTTCCGAATAAATTTCTTACAATCGCTTACATTTTTTTTTCATTATTCCACTATCAATTTCAGACGTAAATATATACTTCTAATAAAATCACATAATGGTGCCCGCTTTAAAACAGATGATGCGATTTACCGCGCTTTTCCCGTGAGCTAACCGCGTTTTCGAATTTCGAAATTTATTCCCTATTCTAAAATCTAAAAGAAAATTTAAATTATAGTAGATCCCTCCCCAAAAGAAAAACGGAGTCTAAAAACAATTAACTTTTGCTTAATTATTTGATTGAGAAAACAAATTACACACTGCTTAAAACGTTTAATCATATCATTATAAACATATCCCAACTTTTTTTACTAATGCTAGTTACAGCTTTATTCAACCATCACGCCGCAGCCCCCAAAGTGATATTTCTATAAAGCATTCTAAAATGCATGCACGAAACAAAGATACAATAAGCGTCAATGAATTTAAGATATCGATTAACCATTATGCAAACATCAAAGAGGTCATTTGCCTGCGGTTTTGAATCTTTTTTTAAATAAAATGTACTAAAAGGTACAAACAATGTTTGTACAAAGTAATTGCAATTAAAGTTTCGATTAAAAATAAACTGTAAAATGGCATTGATTTTGATTTATTTGAAATTAGAAAAGAGCACTTGATGAAACGATGGCATTGTGTTAGGGAATATGGCGATGTTGCAATGATATAGCGACTTGGGGATCTGAAGTTCAATAGGATGTGACTAAACAAAACATCGGGGCATTTTTCCGTTTATTTGGGCAACGGGATAATGATGCGGTTGAATAGATTCTTTGACACAAACCTTCCTACAAACGGATTGTATATGTCACAGATGCAACTAAGAAATTCTATGAAGAGGGGAAGGGATCAATTTGGCCGTTCTTTCATTTAATTCATTAAAATGCATTTCTCTTTAAAATGACGGTTTTGCATCTTTTCTAAACTGACAAAATTGTTATTTCAAAATAACTGCACTTAAATGACTTTTTTTAATCAACGGGGCTACATTATTGGCGGCTTAGCCTTTGCGATTTCCCAAAACTGAGAGCCATTTTTTGTGGCACCATATAGGCGACTCTCGACCAATTTTGAAGCTCAAATTACTGTTAATCTGAGATCTCTGTGGGTGTTAAAGTATGCCGAGATATAATTTTATCGATAAAATCCAAAAAGACAAATGGGTACTCAAGGGATCTTTTACATGCCATAATAATCATATGACACGCGTGTCTACGATTTTCAGATCCATTCATTCATTTCAAATCCTGCCGGTGATGGGCATTGAGGAGTTGCTCAAGGTGAAGCTGGAATTTTTGCGGATGACATAGTTTTATGGAAATCGGGAGCCCAGGTAGAAGCGATTGAGTCAGAAGTGAATTTGACTATGGATGACCTGAGTGAGTTTGCTGCTCAGCACAAACTGGACTTTAATGCCAATAAGTCACCTTCTTCACAACTAACAAAAAACTATATAATTATAAACCTAGAGTTAGGCTCGATGGACAAAATATCAATGGCGTAAAACATCCTAAATACTTGGGGTTTATTTTGGATCCCGAATTCAACTGCAATAAACATATTGAGAGCTTAATCTGTAAAAGCAGAAGAAGACTGAATATACTCAAATACATCTCAGGAAGAGATTGTGGCGCGAATGCTGAAACTCTTAAGAATACGTACATTGCCCTTATTAGACCTATTTTAGAATATGGATTACCTGTATACTTTTGCGCTTCCAATACCAACTTACAGAAATTAGAAAGAGTTCAGTTGAGCGCGGCTCGCATTATCACTGGTTTGAGAAACAGTTGCCCTAATGAAATCGTTTTGTATGAGGCAGACTTACAGCCTTTGAGATCCAGAGGAGGAGCTGCATTGCAGAAATATTTTAACAAACTTATAAGTTATGGCTCTCATAATCGTACCTCGGTTTTTCTAGGAGGGTGGAAAAGTAACCAAAGATTAAAGAAAAACAGTCCAATGATCCAGGCCACAGAGTTGAATTTATTCAGCCGAGAGGTCGAACATCACTCCCTGAAAAATTGTATTGATCCATCGGAGGGATTAAATTGAATATTCTTCCTCACCGAACTACAACAGGCCGTGAATAAAGCAAGTACAGACCCGGCCCTTTTAAAGCAGCTGGCACTTGAGATAATCAACGAAATCCCTGATGTAGATATCCAAATTTACACAGATGGAAGCAAAAATGAAGAACTTCAATCCGGGAGTGGAGTATATATTAAGACTCCTAATAACGAAGTCAAGAAAATTAAAACAAGAAACCCGGACAATAGCTCGGTGTTTAGAAGCGAATTGTTGGCTATTGAGGCCGGTCTTGTGGCCATTCTGAATGAAACTAATTATGGAGCGGTAAGGATTTTATCGGATAGTAGAAGTTCAATACAGCACTTGAAGGACTGGATCAATGTGGGTGATCGCACTAGCATAGCTATTCTGAAATTACTTGGATATATTTCTGTGGACCACGAAGTGCACCTCCAATGGATACCCTCGCATGTGGGGATTTACGGAAATGAGGTTGCTGACGCAAAGCAGGGCTCGGTTGAACCATTGGGTTCAGTTGCCCCATTAACTTTTGACGAGCTTTACTCCATCAGAAAAAACAATGACTTAAAAACTTGGAGGGTCCCTCCATCCCATGATTGGTATTGGCGGAGATGTCCTGGGGGCTCCATTGGCCTTTCCTGCGATAGAGCCGACCAGACGGCGCTGTCAAGATTTGCCAGCGGCCACCTGAAGAGTTGCTCCTATAGTAATGGCAACAAGGTTTTCCCGGTTTGTGCAAAGTGCGGGGTGGAAAGTGCGTCCCCGGAGCACATTCTTGCTTGTCTTCGCATTCCTAAGGAGACTTTTGCGACGGACCCTTTGCTTGCCCTGGATTTTTTGAAAGTGTATGGACTCATGGACAATGTCTAGCTGCCGCTAGACAGTGAGGGGATTAGTCACAACACAACAGTCACAACAAATCCAGCCGGGGCTCGAACCCGCAAACTTGGGCTTATGAGGCGGACACGTAATACCTCTCAATTTTAAACAATTAGGGGTTTGTTACAGAATCTGTCACTTAAACCGCTTTCACACAATATTTATGCCCAACAGGAAACACACTATTTATACACCTCAGAAAGAAATTCGCCTATCAGGGACTTCTAATTCAAACTTTTAAACGCCAAAATTAACTGTTTTCATTAATTAATAATTACTCATTATCGCTTGCTAAATTTGTTTGAAATTCGTAGAATAATGATGCAATTTTTTTAAATAAATATCTTTCAGTCGCTACAATTTAATCATCGTTCTCTACGAAAAATATAAATTAGTAAAATTGATGCTTTAAAAATAAAAGCGAAACTTTGCATATTGTTTTATGCAAAGTTAGAATTATCTATACATCTTTCTTCATACATATATAATGAACCATCAAAAAAATCTATTGTGATATTATCAATAGAATTATTTTATATATATATATTATAATATATATATATATATATATATATATATATATATATATTATATATATATATATATATATATATATATATATATATATATATATATATATATATATATATATATATATATATATATATATATATATATATATATATATAATAATAATATTCCTTCAAAAGTTTTATTTTATTTTAACTAAAGTTTCTCGTACGTTTGAATAAATTGGCAACAGTGAAAATATTGAATACATATGGAATTTGCATGTTATTTCAATGTAGTTAAAATGTTTGGTTATTTAAATTTTAAATAAACTTCTAATTTAAATTTTTTAATGAAATTTGGGATGTAGTCTAAC
This sequence comes from Oedothorax gibbosus, assembly GCA_019343175.1. NCBI lineage: Eukaryota > Metazoa > Arthropoda > Arachnida > Araneae > Linyphiidae > Oedothorax > Oedothorax gibbosus. The sequence goes on along the minus strand of CM033271.1, from coordinate 3,400,288 downwards.
CTGACTTTTTGCTTCAAAATGACGTATAACACTTGTTTGTTAGACTTACGGTTCGTTATGTGAAAGTGAGTGACAGACGGACAGACAGACGGACGGACTGAACGATTATAATACCTTCCACTTTTTACGTTATAAACGTAGTGTGGAAGCTAATAACTAAACCATACAACTTAAAAACATGTGCATTAAATCTTTTTAGGTTTAAAAGAAAAAAGAAACAATAGTAACTTTAATAAATTGGGAGACCAAACCATTTTACCTTTACAGATAGCTCCGCTTGTACTTCTACCCTCACATGATAGGTAGTCTCACTGAAATGTGCCAGAAATGCAAATATTGAATTTTATAATAAATCAACAACATTATACTATAATGAACAGTTTTAAGAAAACGTTAAGTAAGTTTGACCTTCGTGAACACTAGTTAAAAAAAATTATTTCATACCCCAAAAGAAAGAATAGGAAAAAGTTTTGTTGTATATTTTTTGTGTTTTATTCTATGTTTTTAAAATCGCTGATCATAAATTTGAAGTTCGATTTCGTATCTTTTTTGAAAATGTAGTTCAAGCAAGAAACAGGCACACTTCTGGGATTATTTCGAAGTGAAGCAAAAAATATCAATTTTACAGGTAACACTTGAATTATAAAATTGAAGATATTAAAATTTCTTTCAACTTTTGTATATACTTTAGTTTTTTTTAGGTTGAATACTTTGTTAGAAAGCGTTTAACAAAAACTAGAAACAAACAAAGCAACAGCAATACCCTGCGGCCGCTTGCGTCAGATATGGCCTCTTATAACTAGGGCCTGATAAAATATTAATTTGTATAAACTGTTAGCATTTTGCTATAAAAAACAGATTTACTAAACTAGGCTAACTTATGAAGAACCTGCCTTGCGTCTGTTGCTCTCTTGTTTTAACTACGCGTATCTGAAAAAATTATTAATTATTGTATAACTCCGTTACATTTTAGCTATAAAATTAAAGTTATTTAAATAATACTATTTAAGAAATCCTGCAACAATTCTTTTAAAAAATACAGATTAGTAGGTTATAATGGTATTTGCAATCGTGTTATTGTACGAATAAATCAATGAACTCCACAGCAAACCTTACGGGTTTTTTTTTAAAACAAAACAACTCGAATAGGCAATATTTTCGGAGAAAAATACCAATATGTTTCATTTTGTATGATGAATTTTAAATACAGCGGGGGGTGGGGGGCAAAAAAATAGAGAGAGGGATTCTTTAAGAGCTTGGCGAGAAAACTATGAAGTCGTCTTGGCTTAACTTGGCAAACCTGTTTTTGCATTGGTTGGAGTGAATTTGCTTCACATCAGAGCTACTCCTGGACTATTGGAGAAATCAGATCTTACTGCGTAAGAGTGAGTTGCGGCTATGTGACTGTGATTTGATCAATAAATAGGTGAAGATGATACTCACAACAGCAGAGGGATGTTCATTGTAAAAACTTTTATTCAAACAAATTTGTGGGGAAAATGTGGCCAGTTGTTTGTTAAAGAAGTTAAAAGTGTAAAAGAGCCAAAAAAGAGTGCTATGCAACGATTAGTTTCAAAATGGCGTCATATAGGATCTGTTTTGAGCAAGTCCAAAAACATTCCGAAACGGGTCTAACACCAGATTTTGTATCTTGTAATCAAGCGTTTGGGCTTAATATTGAAGCGATCAATAGCTTTACTTAGCAAACCTGTTTTTACATTGGTTTTCGACTTGACAACACTTCTATCTTATTCCTATCTCCAGGACGGGGCCACTTTTATTTGCGCCGTGCATTAGGGACTGCTTGTGCATTCAAGAAGGCTTTTTAATATTTTAGCAATAATTTTCTGGAATAGATACGAATAACTGTCGCTTTCATACTTCTTTTCTGTAAAATAGATAGTTTCTGCTGTTTCGTGCTCAAAACTTTTTTGCGTGAAAAAGATACGAGTCGGGGAACTTTGGATATCTGATCAGCGACCTTGAAAACATTAATAAAATATTAAAAATAAATACATTAAAACTTTATCAAATTTTTTCCCCATATGACGGGACTATTACCAAATTTTGTGAAATTGTCATACCATAAGAAGCTTCACAAATTTAAATAGTTAAAGAGTTGTTTAAAAATTTCGTTTAAATACAAAAAAATAATTTGTGTCATTGAGTTTCCGCAAATCTAATACTAATGTTTAATAACTATTTATGTAGATGGCAGCACAATCAAATAAAATATTGCATAGTTTATTCGGATACGAAGGTGAAAATTAGTATGTCATAGCAGGGTTTGGAGTAACGCGTTACTTGTAACAGTTTCAGGTAACGCCGTTAGACATTTTAGAAAGAAACCGTAACTGTTACGTTTAGCGGTAACGACTTTTCCGTTACTTCTCATGCCGCTCTTCACGAATATTTTCGGCATTCGGCTTAAATTTAATTATTTAAAACTTATTTTTTAACAACACTGGATTTTCCTTCTTAATTTTTCCCCAATTTCTCCAATTCTGTAGACTTGGTTCTTTTGGAAAAACGGTAAAATGGCTGTATTTCAACTTTTCTTATAACTTGAAATTTCGAAAAGTAACAGCAATTATAACTGTAGTATAACTGTAGCTAGTTACTTTTCATAGAAAGTAACTGTAACTGAGTTACCTTTTTAAATAAGTTACTGTAAATGTAAAAGAGTTACTTTTAAAAGTAACTTTTTATAAGTTTGATATTTCGAACAAAAAGTAAAAGTCGATATTTTTAGTAATATGTTTTTTTGTTAATTACTTATGTTTATTTAGTGGAATTGTTTTTAAACAATCATTTCCATACAATAAGTGTATTTTTTCCACTATGTATTTTTAAAAACTTGAATATGTGTAGGAGTCAGAAACTCAACGGCAGGATTTAGTTTTGCTATAAAATATTGGAACCAATTTCAAAAAATAGAATTATAGAGACACTTAACCCAGCCATATTTATCTAAACAAACGTTCGTAACCCCATGGTTGATACATCTGGAGTAATTAAGCTTCAAAAATTATTTTTTTTTCAATTGCATTGGTTTAACTCGAAGAGAAGACGTCAGTTCGACTCTTGGTTTTACCCCCCTCCCCTTTAAACCCTTACTTCTCGCTTACGTGAAACGAAATCGGCGAGGTTCCGCCCTCTATTTCTGGTGCCGTGCTCAGAGCGGACACTTAGATTTTGCGGACACTCATTTTGGTGCATTTTAGTGCTCTGAGCGGACACTATTTTGAAATAGGCGTGTCGGAAGGAGGCTGAGCACTTCTAACTCATAACAATGGAAATGCTGGGAAACTCATACGTAAATGTCAGACCAAATTCATGCGGCCATTGCTTCAAAAGTTGTCAAAACAAGAAATTTGGAACAAAAACTATTTGTATGTATTTGCAGGAGAGACCAATATTCTTTATGCTTTCATTAATTTAAATGACTTGTGACCAAACATGGCCACCCGAAACTATTAGAATGGGGGAAAAAAAGGCATGGCTGTAAACAGAGTGAAAACCTTACTTTTCTGCGACTGTCCGCTCAGAGCACGTCCGCTCTGAGCACGGAACCCTATTTCTCACCCCCGTGATATTTCCGGGCTTTAGAGTTCAGTAGTAACGCGCCTATAGGATAAAACCTCCCTCGGTTAAATGCCAATAGGTGGAGTGTTCGGAAGTAACGCGCCAATATAAGATTAAAACTAACTTAAAAAGCTAATAAGATTAACTATCCTTTTTTATTTTATTTCAAACTCAAAACAAATTAAAAGTAAAAATTAATATATTTATATTGTTTCGATAAATATTTTTATATAATTTTCAGGGATAAAAAAATTGGCACTTTTATAACCGTTTTCTTAAAAATTATCCGATTGTTAAGGGGTTAAAATAAAGTTTTACACTCACATGCACGCGTCGGCACATTCTCGCGAACATCCCTCCACAATTTCCAGACTAGGGAATATTTCTGAAATGACAAAAAAGGGCATTAAAAAACTATGGGTGTGAAACTATACACGACTTTCTATTATCGTCCTATAAATCAATACACACATTAAATGGTTAAGGTAATTTCAATAAATTTATAACCTAAACAGTTCTATTTCAGCTAACAATGCGCATGCGCAATTTTGTCGAAAACCTCATTATGACGTTTGACAGGTACTGGGAACACGCGTACGGAAATTTGAAGTCTGTAGCTTTTTTCGTTTTTGAGCAACATCGTTAAAACCGACAGGCAGGTGGATCGATGTTTGAAAACCTCTTTTTTAAAATCAGTAGGGTGACACTGGTTAATTATTCGACAAAAATCAAACTTTTACCATTGTTACCACATTTATGTAATTTTCTAACCAGTAATTTTTTCATAATGACTATCTATAATAATAAAAGAAAGAGTCTGTCTGTCTGTGTGTCTGTTATCGGATCGTAAAAGACCTACTTATACTGCCCTCAGCTATTCGAAATTTTTAAGATAGATTCCCTTTAATACTAACGTGTGCACCTGAGGCTTAGTTTTTTCATATTTGTTCCATTTTTGAAGAAAATACGAATTTTCTGAAAAAAATACACCACTTTCGCTCAAATCCGATCATTTTTTTCTCTTTCCTGATGCCATCGGCTGAAAAAATTAAATAAAACTTTTAACGAAAACATTTAAAATTCAAAATGTTTATTTTATTCTTTTGCCATTACTTTTAACTTACTTACTAACTTAATTTAATTCATTATTTGAAAAATAATTGACATGTTTCAAGTGACGTAATTCCGCCAGCTTCATTCCCGGATTTTATTGTGGGTTTATTTGATGATTTTTTCATTGATTTTTCTGTTGACTGCATGTATGCATATTTAAGCAATAATGTATAGTTAAGCTATTACTGAACTATGATGGTTAATAAAGGCCATCGCACTAGAGCTATTAGTGTTTCATGTCTTTATTTTTCCGCAAATACGTTGCCAACTCGCAAATTATTAACTAAAATTGGCCAAATCGGCAATTTCTTTTATAAATAATTTATAAGCTGGTCGTGTCATTGTGTTAGACCTGTATAATGGGTGTGTTTGTAGCTATATCTATTTTCTTGCCAAATTATTTCCCAAAACGCGCCAAATGAGCTAAAAGGTTTTATGTATTTATGAGGGAATTGTGATGACATTTATGAGTGCATTTTATAGCGTATTTTTCATTTTTGAATTTTAAGGCGATGAAACGGGATTTTATAATTTATAACGGGCGGAAACAATAATAAGTTCATGATCCTATAACAGGTTATATGGTACACATATTTGGAATCTATTTGATATTTTTTTTATTCCGTGCGAAGAACGGGTATAAATTTGCTAGTCTATAATAATAAAAGAAAGAGTCTGTCTGTGTGTCTGTCTTCGGATCGTAAAAGACCTACTTATACTGCCCACAGGAATTCGAAATTTTAAAGATAGATTCCCTTTAATACTAACGTGTGCACCTGAGGCTTAGTTTTTTCATATTTGTTCCATTTTTAGAGAAAATTCGAATTTTCTGAAAAATATACACCACTTTCGCTCAAGTCCGATCATTTTTTCTCTTTCCTGATGCCATCGGCTGAAAAAATTAAATAAAACTTTTAACGAAAACCTTTAAAATTCAAAATGTTTATTTTATTCTTTTGCCATTACTTTCAGAAACTAAATTCATTATTTGAAAAATAATTGACACGTTTCAAGTGACGTAATTCCGCCAGTCTTCATTCCCGGATTTTATTGTGGGTTTATTTGATGATTTTTTCCTTGATTTTCTGTTGACTGCATGTATGCATATTTAAGCAATAAATGTATAGCTAAGCTATTACTGAACTATGATGGTTAATAAAGGCCATCGCACTAGAGCTATTAGTGTGTTATGTCTTTATATTTTCGCCAAATACGTTGCCAAACTCGCCAAATTATTAACTAAAATTCGCCAAATAGGCAATTTCTTTTATGAATAATTTATAAGCTGGTCGGTTGTTCGAAGGTCATTGTGTTTGAGCTGTATAATGGGTGTGGGTAGCTATATCTATTTTCTCGCCAAATTATTTCCCAAAACGCGCCAAATGAGCTAAAAGGTTATATATATTTATGAGGGAATTGTGATGGCATTTATGAGTGCATTTTACAGCGTATTTTTCATTTTGGAATTTTAAGGCAATGAAACTGGATTTTATAATTTATAACGAGCGGAAACAATAATAAGTTTATGATTCTATAACCGGTTATATGGTACACATATTTGGAATCTATTTGAGATACTTTTATTCCGTGCGAAGAACGGGTATAAATTTGCTAGTTAGATATATATGTAGCGTACCATTGTTGAAATTTACCATTTCCACTGTAGAAGTTGAAAAAAAAAATGTATCCAAATATTACCCCGCCAAATGGGGTTATTATTGAACAGTAGTTTTCATTCTGTCCTGTACAGTATTTAGACTACATACAAGGGATAAATTGTGTGATTTGGTGTGTACTATATTACTGTGTATTTGATAATTAAGTCACATGGCATCTGTAAAAATGTATAATAATAAAATCTATTCAAAATTACAAAACATTTAAATTTCTTCTCTTTCCAAATCAAACATTGCATTGATAGTGTTTCTTAATCACATAACTATACCAAGTAAGTTTAGGCATACTGCGATGCTGTCTGTCTAACCCCATAGCATTTCCAAAAATCGCACTGCTTTGTCCAATAATTACCACGTAACTAAACATGCATGTCATATTGTTACTATTCATCCTACAATGACGTGTTTCAGCACCAACAACCTTCATAAACATTTATAAGGCTGAGCATTACAAAATTCAAAATCATGTAAAAGAAAACAAAATTATACACAATTTGGCATCGATGAAACACAAGTTTAAACCAAAGTTTTTCAAGCGCTTTGGGTTATTAATAAATTGTTTGAGAAAAAGTATTAATATCATCCCAATAATTAATCTGAGCATAGCTGGATATGCAATTAACAAATTGTGGTTTATTAGACGCAATAAATTAAGATGCATTATGGTTGTTGGGCCCTGCCCAATAATTACCCCGGATTACCCTACATTCCAAAACGTGTAGAAAACACAATCGAAACTACATTTGCCATATATTCAAATCCTGTACAAAATAAACGCTTTAATTTGTATCAAAAGCATGGCCATTCCTGCACTCTTAAGAGGAACTGTCAGTCTCATAGAGCTAATGCATTAGTTTTGAAATCACAACTTTTGCAAAAGAATTGCTTTGCCATGCTATCCCATTTTCACCAGGTATGGGAATCATCATAACATCAATTTAAAACAAAATTGAAAAGAAAAAAAATACATCCGGTTACTTAATTATTAATTGATAAAGTTTTTAAATAGTGTCGCCATCTGCTGGCCATTTGGGGCATTTTAAAATTTTAAAAATATATAATTAATTAACTCGATAACATTTTCTTTTCAAATTTTTTCATTTCGATGTTATGGGACTGACAATCCCTCTTAAAACAAACGAGCGATTTTAACTCAGTCTGAGTTAATTTTCACTCCTTTCCATAGTGTCGAAAATGCACTTCCCCTATAGGAGTGAATTTCATCGGAGTGGTTTCTCCACTTCTTTCTGAGCGGTCATTTTCGCTCTTTTCTGAGCGGCCATTTTCGCTCCTTTTTGGATTAATTTCATATGCTAACCGAGTGACTTTTCACTCCTTTTTTGACTAAATTAGCTATAATAAGTAATTTCATTCTTATTTAGAGAATTAATTTTTATTGTTACTTTTTAACCATAAAGATATTTTTTTCTCTAAAGCTTTTTTTTTTAAAGACATTTTTGTGTTACTTTTTCTAAAGAGTCCGAGTTAACCAACTATTTGGTTAAACCACCGGAAGTGAGTTACCGTTGGCTCATTTTTAGTAGTTTTGAAAAGCAACTACTACGTCATTTCTTTCGTAAATTCCGTATAGCAGAGGTAATTTTAAATGTACTCACTGTTGTTTTCGCAGATGGTGTTGTTGTTGTTGGGGTAAGAGACAGACTGGGAAACGCATCCGACGCTCTGCAACATGCGCTCCATCTTACACTTCTCGGAGCACGACTGCAATTCAATGGGGGAAAAAGAAATCAATCGGAAAAATATGGACACATACTAGGGTTACACAGTACAGGCCTCTCTAGACGAAAAGCAACCCACTGTGTGTTCACCATCAGGATAATGTCTTTGGCGACACAGTACACGCAAATGATGCCATTAGCTAGTGATTACAGAATTCAGTTAGTCAGCTAGTGATTATAGTCATTAATTATACAGTATAGTTACATTATAATACAGAGTCAAGATTCTCTACACTCTTAAAACAAAAGAGTGAAATCCACTCCTATGGGGGAAGCGCATTTTCGGCACCGGAAACGAGTGGAAATTAACTCACACTGAGTTAAAACCGCTCGTTTTAAGAGTGTAGGACGTTGATTGTTTTCTTATATTTCTTTTACCCATTCCGAAAAAAGAGAGAAATCCACTCCTATAGGGGAAGTGCATTTTTGGCAAGGTAAGGAGTGGAAATTAACTCAGACTGAGTTAAAATCACTCGTTTGTTTTAAGAGTGTATATTATTCTGTACTAGAGCTGCACTCACACATGGTTTCATGACTACTATGGGGCTACGCCCCCTGTTCGCTATCGCTCGCCATATTGTTAAGCCTAACTTGGCTGCCATGCTGCCAAATCCGTAATGCCGTTGCCATTCCGACCATAGAAATTTCCCTTTAAATTTGACCACGTAAGAAGAATATATATATAGATTGTGGCCTACAGAACAATAAATTGCCTCAAGCAAGGAAAAAAAGGGTTCACTAACTGACAATAAACTACGACTTGAATACACGGATTCGGTAACCCATAAGACTATCAGAAGGATTCTTACGGTGGAGATGAATTACTTCGGCTTCTATACAACTGGATTTGTCTTAATTAGGATAATGGTAAGAATGAGAAGCTACTACTGGTCTTTCAGTTTGCATCCCATAATACTCATTTCCTGGAATTTTATCGGAGATAGAATTGGATACACTACAACACCAGTTGGTTACCAATGCCATATTGTGAGTGTCTCATGCATCAAGTTTGCATGAGCGTACCTATCTGGTCACCAATGTGACCCATAGTATACCAAATATACCAGATAGAGATAGATTGGATATGAAGTATTTCGGCTTTTATACTACTGTATTTGTTGATATATATCTAGATTACTGGTAGGAATGAGCAGCGCCATCTACTGGCGGTCATTCTGTGGGCATCGCACACCACTATAGAACATGTAAAATGATGTTAATATATGTTAAATATGTAGTAAGTATTTCCACTTTAAGCACAGGTTACATGCTTACCCTTCCCGTGAGAGGTCCGTGTCCCCCGTTCTCCCTCCACAGCTTTAGGTAGTCGGTGCAGTTGGTCCGGTAGGGGGCGGGCAGTCTTTCTGTCACCGTCTGCAAAACGGCCGCACAGCCATTTAACATTTTATTTCTCACTCGCCATTCTACATAAATTACTTATACTGCATTCTATATACTATACTTATTACCTTCTTCGCCCAACGTAACTCTTAATGGACCATGAATCAATGAAATTTAGGTTTTCAATTTGCGCGAATAACAGTTTTTACATTTCCCGGAAAAATACTTCTTACTTTAGCCTTTAATGGATTATTGGAACGGCCATACCTTCGGTAACGCCACAGTTGCAGTAAACGTTGTCTTATACCCCACATAAAAACCATACAGGCCTGTCCAGATAAGAACGGCCACGCCTATGACGACGTCAAAGATTGTCTTCTACCCCACAAATATTTAGGCTCGATTAAAAATGTAGTGCAAGGGAAGCCTGCCCTTGATTTGGAGCCCCCCATTGCAGCATCCCAGGCAAATACATGGGCGACTAATGGGCCAACAGACATAAAATGGCAACCAAAACTTATATCAAATTAAGAGTTACATTTACCATACATTAACCACGGCTAAGGAATTGTATTGTCATAACAAATTGATATGTTCATTGTTATATTGATATTCAATTATGGAAAAGCATTTCGTGATAGCCATGCTTTTTTTTTAAAGTTGATGTGGGGACCCCTTAACATTTTAAAAAGGATGCCCGTGCTTCCACAGCCTGTTATTTGATAGGGCCCTGACCAGGGAGCCTTTAAGAAGAGAACATGGATACCAATAGTGCATTGGGGGACAATGAAAGTCCTATTCAAAGTGACTCCTTCCTGGAGAGTGTAATAGAGAGAGTAGCCTAGCGCCTACCTGCGACACGTATATGTTGTACATCTTGCCGGGCTCCAGGCTGATCCCCTCGCGGATCGGGTTGGCGAGTGCCCGCGGGTCGTGAACCAGCACGTGAGCCTGGATCATCTCGAAGTAGTCCACGTACTCCTCGGGGTGCAGTTTCAGTTGGACGGACACTTCTGCAAGGACAGATTGTAATAGATACCAATTAAGATCTTGTAAGAAGTCTACAAAAAGTCAGCTAGCAGATGGCATAGAAAATTGCCCTCAGTAATCTAGTTAACAACTAATACAAATAGTATAAACAACGAAGTAAACCATCCGTTCGTTGTGGGGATCCTTTTGGTAGACAAGGAGTTGCAAAAGGCTAGTAACAATCTTTTTAGAAATTGAAACTTTAAAAAAATAACGCTGTAGGCCCGTTTCACATGCATTAGTTCCGGTAATGTTTCGTTGTACAGACACTGCTGGATGATCACAATGGCAATATTAAGTGGGTTGGATCTTTTACGTGCTACAGGATTTAAAACCGTATTTACTGTTTTTCCTGCGGTTTTTAATCCAGTAGGGGTAATTTAAAGTGAATTTCAATTTTCAAAAAGTTTGTTACAGTCAATGCAGTAGCGTTTAAAACTTTACTTACTTGATTACAAACCGGAGGTTAAAACCGTAAAAGTACTGTTTTCACTTCCGTGTTGTGTAAAAGATCCAATTGACTTATTAATATTCTGTGATCAACCGACAGTGCAAGTAACATTAACAAAACCTATGCATGTGAATCGTGTCTAAAAATAATATATGTGGATGTTTTTACGAAATTAAACCTTTTTGTTCGAAACTAAAAACAAAAATACATTAAAACAACTTCATTTTTTTTGTAATACTGCTTGCCCTTATGTTTCTTTCTAATGCAATGATTCCCAACCGTTTGGGTCTTAAAGATCGTTACAGGTGTCACCAAACAGGTGTGGTTTTGTAGTAGCGGCCTAAGTACCTCTTACAGAAATAACTACGGCCGTACCCTTAGATAAAATTTACTCTTCCTCAAATTAAAATTTAAAATAACGAGTAATAATGCGCAAGATGATGTGTTAATTGACTTACGGCCCGTGACAGGTATACTCCTGGGCTGTGCGTCAGGCTGACCCCACAGTGACTCCACGGTGAAGCACGTGTTGGGATAACCTTCCCTGTTTACGGCAGGTTCAGACACAAGGTTACTACAAAAAAGAAAGAACCATTCAAAGCGAATTATTCCACACAAAAAAACCTTCAACCGCACTTACTCTGTCGATCCAATCCATCTCTGTCAAGCAACATTTAAGACATTTATTGGTGTGCAAGTGGGAACAGGCGAGACCTGAAGGAAGATGTACTTTTTATCTTCGGCCCACCTGATTAGTTCTTGTACACATATGGATTATGTCACGAACTATACCGTGGCTACTCAACGTAGAAGGCCAAAGAAGCTCTCCCAAATACTCGCGAGGGCGGAATGTTTGACGTCACTGTTCCAAGTGCCGAAGATGGCGAATCCTGTTCGTAACCACTCGGGACTAAAAATATAGTCGGCCGAGAACGAATGGTTTCGAATAGGTTTCGAGATAAGGTTTCTTCATCTTAAAGAAAACGACAATCGGAACTAGGGACGTCAAACTTTCCGTCCACGCGAGTGTTTGGGAGAGCTTCTTTGGCCTTCTACGTTGAGTAGGCCGTGACTATACGGTTAAGTTTTCCTATTTTTAGATTTTTTGTGTTATCACACCATTGAATAAAGGCCAATATCAAATGCTACTGCTAAAAAAAATACTTTGTATCCTGATAAAAACAAGCCAATTAAGAAATGAGAACTGGCGTTGTGTAGAATTCAAAACTCTGAAAACCTCTTAAAAAACACGTTCATGTCATGATGAGGTATGGGAGAAAGCACTGGTCAGACAGTTAATTTTGCTTCGGCAACTGCTTAGTTGTAGATTAACCTAACATTCTCGGCAAAAAAATATTTAAGTTAACTATGATTATTGCGTATAATGTTACTGAAATTTTTTTTTGATTAAGTCTACTAAACTCGCGTTGTGTGAGAGTTTTTTCAAAAAGTCTTTCCACTTGTGGATCCCGAAAAAAATATCTTAGTCATATCATTTTAAGGATTACATGGTTGTTGATAGCAACAAGCCCGTCTTGTTATTTATTAACAAATAGTTCTGACCATTAGATTAAGCTAAAGATTCACTGAACTAGGCAAAAAAAATTGTTATCAGGATACTGGATTGTGAGATTCATGGACAGAATATGAGAATACGTAGGAAAGAAAAAGTCACCTGCATGGGTTAAATCAACCGTCTAATACAGCATTAGAACGGGGACGATCTTAGAGAAATATTTTAGTAGCGTCATAGTTCAGTGACGGGGAGAAGGGTTCACAATCCATGGTACGCAAAAGCCACTCTTTTCAGAAATTTTCCATTTGTGTGCATCTGAAATAGGTGGAAAGTCCACCTGCCGATACATTGGCGCAAATAAAGGTGTATCCTCTTAAGATCCCAGTAAAATCCTACACGTATATTCTTCATCTAAACATACTTTTCATACAAATATAATACTAAATACACATACTAAAAAGTATGTTTTGCAAAATTTTTTTTAAAAAATTATGTTTAATAGTTACTGAGATATACGCATTAAACTCTAAAAATGCACATTTTTGTGCTATAAATGCAAAAAAGCCGTATACATTATTTGTAGTTAACAGTTCATTTTAATATTGTTTTTAATGTCAAATGCTTTTAAAATTAACTACTAAAAGAACTTTTTGAAAAGTTTAAAGAAAGAAATAGTTTAAAGTTTTTTTTATGAACTCTAATATCGTATTGACCATCGTTCAACTTCATTTTTTACAGAAATAAATGAGAGATACCTGTAATCAAAGACTGAAAACTGATTTTCGGATTTTCTTCTATCGGACCAGGTCAATTTCGATACTAATTAACATGCTAATTGATTGTGGGGATGTTTTAGAAAATGTCCCCGAATGGGTACGTCGCAAGAGGGTATACTCACGTGCAGGGCTTGCCGGTTTCCGTCAAGATGGAGCACATCGTCACCAGGTCCCCTTTCCTCTGGCCGACCAGGTTGATGTACGCGAAGGTGCGATTGGACTGCACGTACATGCGGGGGTCAGGCATCTAACGAGAACACAAAGTACACTTGTGTTTGAGTAGTACAAGTGCAACACAAGCACTGTAGAAATCCAACTATCCGAAGAAATTGGGACCTAATCACTTTCGTGTAATCGGAATTTCGGATAATTGGAGTTAATGAGAGAAAAAGTATATGTTTCCATCAATTACTCAATATCTATTGTTGGGCTGTGAGATATTGTAGTTTCGGTCGTTATCAACCCAACAAAATCCAAATTGTAAGATGTCGTTTGGTAGTTTGAGTTATAGATTTTTGTAGTAGTTTTTTATTTCAACATATGCTAGAATCACTGAACTGAACTGAAACTCTGGAAGGAGCATCCCATGACAAGCTGATGAAGCCTATTTTTGGGTCACTTGGCGACAGGCTTTAGGGAGATATGTGCCACGTTTGGCATGAATTCTCCAATCACAATTGACACTTGACTTGACAGTTTGCATTGGATGACAGTTTGCATCGCCAAGAATAGTACTCCAAGGAATTTAAGTTTTAAAGATTGTTCCTGCAATTCTATTTTTTTAAAAGTACATGTTTCCGAAACTTCATTATATAAAGAATCTCCTAAAGCAATACCATATCAATTTTCTGTTAAAAATTTTTTTTGAAAAAGTTTGTTTAAAATGCCTATTTTAACAGGTAAAGTATGGGATTGGCGGAAAAAGTTGGGTTGCTCTTACAGGGTTGCCGCGCTTCACCGACCATTTTGCCGAGCGTTTCGATGCTCGTTCCAGAGTTTCAGTTCAGTTCAGTGGCAAGAATCTTGGTTTCGCGAATGTTTGTATGGGAACTATAAACTTTTATACTCGGCCTATTCTTAACTGTTCGTCTCTGTTGGTCGTGTAGCTCTAGTGTGGACGATAATTCAAACTAACCTAACGTCTCTGTTGGTTGGCATGCCTAGTAAATTTTTGTTAGGTACAAAATAAAATATTATGCATGACATCCAATAAAAACTAACAGTAACAGGTAGGCCGGGTGGAAGTTTTTCTGACATTCGGATAATCAGCACCGCTTTAGATAATTGGAGTTCTACTGCTTTGTGAAAAAATGGCAGCGTTACAATATTGAGTTGTTTCAATACAAGAATTGTGTTGATGACATAAGAACACAAATTTGTGTTGTTCCAACACAACTTATACGATCGAACAGGAGACGATTCTTGTATCCATGTGCGATTAGGAAAAAAACCGTTAACCATAGTATTTTCTAATATATGTACAACAAAATTAAACATTCATTTCAAAGTACTGTGATATCTATATTTTAAGCTTTAGTATAACTATTTAAAAGAAACATTAAAGAAAAGAAGCTGAACTATATTTCCGAAAAATACATAAGTGCTGGGCCTTTAGCACACTTTTTGTACTAACCATGCATTATTATTGGAGGGCAACACAATTTTTGTATTGTTTCAACACAACTTTACATAACTGGGAAAACAAATTTTTTTTTACTGAAAATAAACACATATAGTCACAATAAGTTTTTTTATGAGTGTATAGACATTAGTAAGTAAGATAAGGAAAAGGGCACAAAGAATTGGGCATCAGGACTACATTTTTAGCCAATGAAATGGGGGCGTTCCTAAATGACGTGATGTGTTTAGAAGGTAGGAAGGGGTTGAGCCGAATGTCACCAAATCTCACGGGCAGGGATGGGGTCTTGTCAAATATCACGCTATTTTTCCCCACAAAAATTCTTAAGATTGCGAGAAAATATAAAGTAATAATTTAATTTTTAGATTATTTAAATTTATTTATTTTATTTAAATTTAATTTTTTAAAAAATTAAAATTAAACCTTCAATTCACACTCACAGAGCCGCACTCATACTTGTGCGCTAAGATCTGAACTCGCCAATAGTCCATGAGTAGCTCTAATGTGATGCTAATCCAATCCAACCAATGCAAAAAACAGGTTTGCCAAGTGAAGCCATTGCACGCTTGAGGCTTTCAGACGGCTTCAATTCTTTTCTCGCCAAGCATCTCAATGCATTCCTATTTCTACGCCGGGGCCACTTTTATTCGCGCCACCCTCTATACTTAAGACCCAGAGCAGTACTCACCGCTTTCACCGGGGGCTTGTACTTCATGCAGTACTTCGGGTAGAGGGAGCAGAAGTCGGACTGGTTCCATTCGCATACGTTCTGCTCTATGGTGCACATCACCGTGCGACGCATCCTTCGCAAAACAGAGTTAGAGGTTAATAATTAAAACTCCGATATAAAATAATCAATGTTTTTAAGCCACAGGGAGTCCATAATTAAAGTGACGGTTCTCTGACTTTCTGTAGAGCGAACTAACGGGCGGAATTACTATTCCTTCCGTATAGAGGCTATTAACGACATCGAAAAAAGAATTCCTTTTAAAAAAATAGTTTCGAAAATTTCGTTAGGGGGAACGTGGAGCCTCTTTGTTGTTATTTAATGCCTAATATAGTTACAATTTACTTTATAGTTACGATTTGTGACGATCGTACTGTTGTACTGCAACTACGCCGTTAAGAATTTGCATTTTGAAGTTTTATAATCACCTTACAATGATTCTAGGTTTGAAATGACAACAGTGGCACCAAATTATCCATATCGATAAATTTTTGAACCATTTTTTGCGGTATTCTTTCGCCCGTGTCATCAATAGCCTATATACCGAAGGAATATAGTGATTCCGCCTATTATTTCGCTTTACAGAAACCCCCGAGTACCGCCAGTTTAATTATGGAAACCCTGTATATATTCGTTTAGAAAAGATAGACTTTAAGGTCTTTCTTCTTATTGGGATTGAAATTGATAAATATTGGTGTTGAATTTACCCGTCTTCGCAAAGTGTTAAAAAAATCCAAATTCTCACATTCTAGAGATAAAGCAAATCTCACTCCGTTTAATGGAGCTGGGATAAAAGCGATGTGGGTCCTTAACACGGGAACAGCCGCACATTGCATACCATTTAATCATTATTTTTTTGCACGAGGTCCCTGATAAAAAAAAATTATTTACTTCAATTACTTTAAATTATTTTGCGGTAAATTTTTCAATATGCATAAATAGTGCGACTTTCATAAATAAACTGAAAGGTATTCATGTATTTTTGTATGGAAAACTAAAACCAAAAAGCCTAGGCAATACCAACAACTTAATTATGCGACATCGATTACGTAAATCCAGCCTATATAGAGCGAGAGCCCAGGGCCCCCAGACCTAAGTCATTTTCTAAAGGATGAAATTTTTTGGATTAGGTTCGGTTTTCATTTACTTTTAGTATATGAATACCCGCTAGAGTGAACCGACGGCCAATTTACAGGTATCGGGTGCAAAAAGTAGGTAAATTATAAGTTAACTTAAGTCATTCTCTAAAGGCTGATTTTTACGTATGTTTTAGAAAATAATGTTAAAAGTTAATAATAAATTTCCCAGACACTTTCCTTCGGCCTAAACTTTTCCCAGACGCTTTAAACGTCTTTATCAAGCTCAGACTTTGTCCCACGCTTCTGGCGGCGTGAGATGGCGCTACAATCGTCCTCGGACGACAAGAAGGAGAAGTTAAGCAAAAAAGAACTATGTGTGTATTGGAGATGTTGTTGGTTAGGAAAGAATATCGTTTCGATTTAATTAAATTTTCTTTTAATTAGAAAATAAATTAATAAACAAGTTACCATAGCTGTCTTTAGCTTACAACATTTTCACATCTCCAATGATCAAGCACACAAACCGGAATATATATGTCAATCGACCAACCAACCAACCACATCTCCAATACACACATAGTTCTTTTTTGGTTAACTTCTCCTTCTTGTCGTCCGAGGACGATTGTAGCGCCATCTCACGCCGCCAGATGCGTGGGACAAAGTCTGAACTTAATAAAGACGTTTAAAGCGTCTGGGAAAAGTTTCGGCCGAAGGAAAGTGTCGGGGAAATTTAATAACTTTTAACATTATTTTCTAAAACATAAGTCATTTTCTAAAGGCTGATTTTTACGTAAGTTAACTTATAATTTACCTACTTTTTGCACCTGATACCTGTAAATTGGCCGTCGGTTCACTCTAGCGGGTATGCATATACTAAAAGTAAATGAAAACCGAACCTAATCCGATACATTTCATCCTTTAGAAAATGACTTAGGTCTGGGGGCCGGCTCTCGGTCTAATACGAGTCTTCCATTTCCAAAAGGGACTCAATGTCAGGCAATGTGTCGACAAGCTAATTCCAGTTAATTTCAGTCGTCAATGGCACTAGACAGTTCAACTATGGAGTTATCTTTGACGGCCTTCAGTGTTGGTAAAAATCGTTCTTACCTCTGGTGCGATTGGTGACCACGTTTGGCTTAACCGGTAGACTTTGACCTTAGCCGACTACTATTGCTTGTGGACATATTGGCAGGCAATATGAGGCACTTTTGTAATAGGGTACTTGACTTTTTCGCTAAAATACCTTCCAATATTAAATTAATTATAGTTTGGACCCAAAAATAACAAACGTATATATATTTTTTGCAACATAAATCTTTATGTTCTGGGGGTTTAATTTCTGGGGGGGGGGGGGGGGTATTTGAAAAAAAGAAAAAATACACGGGTCTAATATTTTTGACATAAGAATATTTTAAGCCAATAAAAAAATTTTAGTCAAATACCCTATTGGAATAAAGGATATATCACACGGGCGAAAATTCTCCAACCCAACCCTTAACTCAACCGTACCTTCAACGCAAAACTCAAAAGTTGGATGTAATCTGCCGTTTGCTATGGAATTTGTGGTTGAAAAAAGTATTTTCAATGTCCTCAACCCACACGACCTGGTTGATCCAACCTAATATTTGAACCAATATATGCATAGATTACTGCTTTCATCACAGCGAAGAGATATTTAGTCACTATAAAGATGACGGCTCTTATGCTGCTGATTTTTCATTAGCTAATCTTGCGCATGCGAGGATTCAGACAACATTGATGAACCCACATAAATTTATACCAAAAAGAAAATGAATTTCTGTTTATGACAGCCGAAAGTACACTCTTAAAACAAACGAGCGGTTTTAACTCAGTCTGAGTTAATTTCCACTCCTTTCCGTGCCGAAAATGCCCTTCCCCTATAGGAGTGGATTTCACTCTTTTTGCGGAGTGGGTAAAAGAAATAAAAGAAAACAATCTACGTCCTACACTCTTAAAACGAGCGGTTTTAACTCAGTCTGAGTTAATTTCCACTCCTTTCCGGTGCCGAAAATGCACTTCCCCTATAGGAGTGGATTTCACTCTTTTGTTTTAAGAGTGTAGATATGCTGATTATAAAACCAGAATATGCTACACCGTTCTTTCAACGCTGCCTCACAAGACTAACATAGCGAAGTCAAAATTGAGATCAAAGTTGAAGATCCAGTTGCCTTGTATAAACGAGAGTCCGAGAGTGATACGCCCTTAAGGTATACGTACACCTTTGAAAAAGTGCAAAATGACTAAAAATTGCAATTTTTTTTATTTTTGATAAATATGCTCTGTTTATCCAGCTTTCTAATGGTACCAAAATCATAAAAATCCATGCAATAGTTTTTGATCTACAAATATTTTCGTGCAAGCCTTTCTGAAAAATGGTTTAGTTTCGGTTTCATGGAAGTTAGGCTTAGTGTTATTTTTTTAGTTTCAGTTTTGAAATTAAAACGTTTTAGAAATACATTATTAATTTTTATAAATTAAAAAATATATATTATTTTGTAAATTGTCAGGTAAGTTAGTTAACTGTAATCTTAACTGTAAGTTGAGTTGTTTGTTTTAATAAACGCGAATCAACTACACGTTTTTTTCTCTCGAAAATTGATATTCCGTGTTAAAAATATGGGTTCAGCGTCTCGAAGAGGGAGTAAAAGAAGAAAATATCGTGGTAACCAGCATAATTCCAATAATAATGAAAGAAATGAAACGGCTGCTGAAGAAAATGTTGTTGAAACTCAAACTGAAGATGTTCCACCGGCAACAGTAACCACTGAATCCGCCTCGGAAAGAAAACTTCGAAGCAATCAAGCTCAAGTCAAGCCCAAAGACCATGATGGGAAGAACTTTATTGTGGATATGAACTGTTTAACCAGTTTGGTCAGCAGTTTTGACTGTCCACATTGTACTTCGAAAACCTTGTTTGTATACGAAGACACTGAGTCCAGGAATGGTGGGTACACCGAGTTTTTCATATTATGCTACAACTGTGAGTACCAAAGCGAGGATCCCATTCCGTCAACAAAAAAGACCGGACTAGCACCAGATGTAAATCGAAGGATGATATATGCCATGCGACAGCTTGGATGTGGTCACCGAGAAGCATCAACCTTCATGTCCGTGATGAACCTGCCTCCTCCACCAAACCAATCTGCCTACAATGCAGGTGCAAGGAAGATTTTGTTGGTGGTGCAACAGCTTGCTGACGAAGTGATGCGGATGGCGTCTCATCGTGTGAAGGATGTTACCCAGACTACGGAGTGTGGCGTTTCCGTCGATGGGACCTGGCACAGAAGAGGATACAGCTCCCTCAACGGCGTCATCACCACAATATCCATCAACACCGGAGAGATTTTGGATGTCGAGGTCCTCTCTAAGCACTGCCACGGTTGTCAGAAAATGAACAAGGAGGATAAAACCACAGAAAAGTTTCGAAAATGGAAAGCCGCCCATGTGTGCTCAGCCAACTACACCGGATCGTCCGGCGGCATGGAGGCCTGCGGTGCGACACGCATCTTTCTACGCTCCTAAGCACTACGTGGTTTGGAGTACATAGAATTCTACGGTGATGGCGACAGCAAGGCTTTTGTGGATGTGTGTGCCCAAGACCCGTACGACGGCAAGGAAATTGTCAAGAAAGAATGGGTTGGTCACTACCAAAAGCGACTCGGCACTGCCCTCCGAAAATTGAGGAAAGAAGAAGCGGCTGTGAGAGGAAAAGGTAACCTAACCTTGAAGAAAGTCAACAAAATGCAAAACTACTTTGGCATGGCCTTACGAAGTAATACTTCATCCGTGAAGGTAATGTACAATGCAATTTGGAGTACATTCTATCACTTGTCCGCCACAGAAGAACATCCGCTTCATACCAAATGTCCCACTGGAAAGGAGAGCTGGTGCACCTACCAAAAGGCTGTTGCTGCAGGACGTGTTGATGAATACAAGCACAAGGAAGGCTTACCCCTGGAGATATTGAAGCATATCAAGCCTGTTTACGAACGGCTGACAGATGAAAAAATGCTTGCCAAGTGTTTACACGGGATGACACAGAACGCGAATGAGAGCTTCCATGGGACCATTTGGAAGCGATGCCCTAAAACCAAGTTTGCTGGCATCCATGTATTGAAGTTGTCAACCTACGATGCGGTAATCCACTTCAATTCTGGGAATAAAGTTGAACTGGAAGTCATGAAGCGCCTGGGCATCACCCCTGGACATTTCATGGTGGAAGGCATTGCCAAGCGAGACAAAACCAGAATATCGGAATGTGCTCGTCATTCAACTCCTGCAAGAAAACTGAGGCGCAAACATATCCGAGGGGTCAAGAAGAGCAACTCTGACAAGATTTGCAAAGAAGAAGGTCCAACTTATGGTGCTGGAGATTTTCCGTCGTTCTATGTGCCCCCCATAGAGGAGGTGCCGTCTGAAAAATAGGTAAATACAACGTTTGAACAAACCCATCATTTTCCCCATCCTTTATTTACGTTTGTTGGCTATTTTTATACACAAATGTAAACAATTTTTGAAGGGTCGATTCTTATTATAGGATCGACCCATACAATACCAATATGAGAACCCACTACACTACACGCACACTTAAGCCAACAAACCCTCCTTCTTTGTGCTATTCAATAATTTTCTGTCCTTTTATTAACATAAATAAGCAAATTACAATAATTTTTATGTATGGACTGATGGTTAACATCAAGTTTTGTAACAATAATGCATCAACCCCTTTTTAAATGAACAACTTCCTAAAAAATATGTGTTGAAAACTTTGAGTTCATTTTCTGAAGAAAGTTTTTTTCTGCATTTGCACTTCACTTAAACAGTGATATCTCAAGCTCTATTTAAAATTTTTTAAATTGGTTTTCAATTTTGTAATCAGAAATGTTTGGAGCATGTTTTGTACCTCAGACTTTTGTTTGTGTTTGTAGATAAATTTTTTAGAAGCTTTTAACTATAAAAAAGTGGGGGGGGGGAATTTGTTTTATTTTAGTGTTCTAGGATAAAAATTCATATAATATGTTCTATTTAAACAAAGAACTTGATTGAGGTACAAAACATTAAAAAAGGTTTAATAAACATATTCCAAAAAGAATTTGCTCTCTAAGTATAATAGAATTTGCATAATTTCAAATCAAAAATTAGGTTAATTAGCGTACTAATTGCTAATTAAGTAATTAATAATTGAGTTTTGTAATTTTTTTTAACATAAAACACTTAGTCTATGGGTACCTTATTTATGGTATAAATTTTAATTTTTTTCATAAGAAAATAAAAAAAAAGTTGTCAAAGGTATACGTATACCTAAGACTCATATAATACCTGTTCCTGTTGCAGAACCCTATGGCAGGTAAGGGGACCGAGTCCGGGTTCTCAACCAGCATGTCCACCATGGTAGGATACTCGAGGTACATGCGCAGGAACTCGGATGTCTGGTAGAGGAACCCGCACACGCACACCACCAGCACCAGCGCTTTCAAAGCCCGCCTGCAGGGGCCAATGCGGGTGGACGCCAACGCAGGGAAACCTGCACAAGTAGGATAAAAGGGATGGCCACCACAAAGTTTAGAAGAAGATGGAAAATGCTTGGTGAGAAATAAAGAAAAGCCCTCAGAAAGTCGCCAAGTAATAACCCAATAGTAAGCCCAAACAAACCGCTCACTCAATGTCAGTTCATCTGAAACACATCATTTTATTCCGTAAAAAAATGTTGAATAAAAAAAAAAATGACTGTTTGTGCAGTTGTAAGCTGTAGCACGAGATAATTTACACTACATGGTAGTAATTCCCTTCACAGGTAAAAAAAATCGTTGTAATTAATAGTTTTATGAGAGGGTCGGCCAGTAAGTCGATGCCAGTAAGCCTATACAAACTCCACTTTCGAATAGTGCCAAATAGTTCGCCGAGAGCGTTTGTTTGGGCTTACTCCAAGGCGATCGATGGTTTCACATAGAAAACGAGTTTTAGTATTGGTTTTTGCCTAGCAGCATCTCCATCTTCTTCTAACCTCTGTGATGGCCTCCTATCAATCTCGTTTCAAAACAGTTTAAACCGTGGATCAGTTAACTTTTTAAGCATGATTTTCACGTCCGTCGCTTGTGGAAGATCCAGTCGATTAAGAGGGACTGTCAGTCCCATAGAGCTAATGCATTAGTTTTGAAATCACAACTTTTGCAAAAGAATTGCTTTGCCATGTTATCCCGTTTTCACCAGGTATGGGAATGATCATAACATCGATTTAAAACAAAATTGAAAAGAAAATAACATCCGATTATTTAATTATTAATTGATAAAGTTTTAAAATAGTGTCGCCATCTGCATGGCATTTTAAAACTTCAAAAATATATAATTAAATAACTAGATAACATTTTCGTTTCAAATTTGTTTCATTTCGATGATATGTTGACTCCCGTACCTGGAGAAAAAGGGCTAACATGGCAAAGCAATACTTCTGCGGAAGTTGTGATTCTAAAACTAATACATTAGCTCTATGGGACTGACAGTCCCTCTTAAACAATGACACTGCAATCATACCCTATCATTTTACTCGTATTTTACAGTAAGTACGACTTATATAACAAGAATTCGCTGCATGTGAAACTGCTAATGTAGCATTATAATGACCTATAGTAGATCGACAGCAAGTAGAACTACATAACCAACCAGGACATTTTCATGTACACTGCTCAAACAAATTACGTACTTTTGTTAACACTTTCAGTTCCAACGTTTTACTTTTTATTGTAAAAATCTAAAATTTGTGAAATAGATTCAGTATGCATCCAAAATGAAATGGTAAAAAACAGGAATAAAATCTTAATTTTTTTTGACTAAAATTTAAGAGGAAAAAATTTGGAATCATAAATTTTGAATAAATTAAAACAATAATTTTTTCAAAACTTTATTTGTTGAAAAAAAGTTAAAATCAATTTTAAACATCTAAGAGTGCAAGCGTGAAGAATTTAGGGTCAATTTATTTCATAAAATATTTTGGGAGTGAATTTTATTTCACCATGTTTTTCATGTTTTCATTTAATTAAAACAAACATTATTTAATTCTTCAAAAGACATGATTCTTCCATCTAACGATACATAAGTACGAGCTCAACTTAGTAAGAAAATAAATCGCAAGCTGATGATTCCAAATGGAATCATTGGGGTAAAAGGGTTTAAACCATGCATTCCCCTAATTCTTTTGAGCAGTGTATATTTCCATAAAAAAGTGCGTGAAGCTAATGTAAGATGACACCAATAAAAGTAATAAATGCAGGATGATAGAAAAATAGTAATATCCCCTTAATACCCACATAGCATTTTGCAGGTATCGTTATTTTTTTATATCCCTATGTATGTGTTTTTCGAGAATCTTCTTGTTTAGTTTAGTAGTAGAAAGTAGTTACATAAAAGTTTGGCTTCCAATTACTAGTTTTTATTTTACAAATTCGGAACGATGTTTTGCCCTATATCCACCTTTAGGCACAAGTTCAACCTAGGTGATTCTTGGCTGAATTAGACACATTGTTTTTTTTTATTCTTTATTTTTACTATAATTATTATTCACACTTTCGGTATCAGCACATTTCATACTATACGAAAGTTAAGTGAATGGTCACAGAAACCTTTTCATTCTTATGGTCTCTGTAATTGGTAAAAAATTAAATTGGAGCGCATTTATATGATGACACAAACAATAAAGTTCAGAAACTACGTTTCGAAACAATGGGAATGTGGCAGTTTATGTAACACTCTTGTTTTCATTTTTCCGTGTCCTGAGATTTCATTGGTTGTTTCGGTTTTACTCTCAAAATAACCGTCAAAGATGAAAATAATCTTTTCTTTTTATACAAGCATTTTTTAAAAAATGATTTTAAACAACCAACCGCACAGCAAGAAGTTGGCATTTTAAATATTTAGTAAGTAAAATGGTCTTAGAAAACTCATTTTTGAAGAGTAAAAATCAAGAACTTCAAGACAAAAAATGAAAACAAGACCACTATAGCTGTTGCCATTCAAGACATGAAAAAACCCCATCTGTTGATCTTATAGTGTAATATTTATTTACAGAATTAAATATCATGTAAATTGAAAAAATATATTTTTAAATTATCAACAAATTGCTAAAAAAGGATTTGAATATTCTTTATATTTTTTTATACTGAATTGGTATGACAAGCATTTCCTTACCTGTAATGAGCGATTCCTTGCATAGTCTAATACAATAATTTCGAAACTTATTTTTCCCGGTTTTGTAGTAGCTGGAAGAGAAAAATCAGGTATCAAACATAAATATAGTAGCATGAAATATCAAGTAACTGTCTTCGTTAATAGAGTCACTGCAGCTGTGATAATAACTTTTTTTAAAAGGTTAAATATTTCACATACTGTCCAAATAATATTCTGGGACGTGACAATTTTGACATCAATGCTAATGTACTATTATGATGCCGAAATGTGTTATTAAGGCGGTAAATTAAGACGGTTAAAGGCCTGCCTGTTGGTCCTTATAGATTTAAAAATATCCCAACTTTAAAAGACCCGAATTGTTAGATATGGTATGGTTATTAAAATTTGCATTCAAAATGACTTGAATCTTTACTTTTTGTTTTGTTATCCAGATTCATCGTATTTTTTAATAATTGAATTCTTTAAATAATTGTATTACAAATTAAACCATTCCGTTAATATTTTTTTTTTATAATTGCGTGAAAAAAATCCGATTTTTACTTTATAATTTTAATATCAGACGCGTGCGAAAAGTTATACTTTTTAGAAACAGTGATACAAAATTACTTTTTTTCACCCAAAAGCAGTGAAAAAAAGTACTTTTTTTCACTCTTTTCATAAGATGCCAACATTTCAAGTAAAATTTCTATTTCATAATCTTCATAAAATCCAGAAATTTATTGATCTGCTTTATTTATAAATATTATGCGCGTGAATTTTTTTTTTATTATTTTTGAATCAGTATCCATGTTCAAATGTTTGACTTTAAACTAAAAAATTAGTTTACCTTTTGTAGTTCCAGAGATTTATCGATGTCGATCTTCTTTACGTAAAAAAATTAGCACGTAAATTATTTTTGAACCAATGAGATTTGATTTTTTTTCACGTAATTATAAAAAATAGTGTATGAAACACGCGTGAAAAGTAAACTTTTTAAAACACGTGTCATTATTTCACTCGCTCGTACCTCGCTCGTGAAATAAAATCCACTAGTTTTAAAAAGTATTACTTTTCACACTTGTTGCATAAATAACTATTTACGAAAATTCATTTATGCAGATTATGGGCACCATAGCAATTATAGGTTTCAGCATGCTAAAGCTCTAATGTGGGTTTTTGGAAATAATTTGACGTTATCGACGTATTTGAGCCATCTGACGCATAAACCCGTCATCTGACTGTCAGGTTATCCAGAACGAACATATTTTTTTAAATTTATAAATTTTATGATTTCATTAAATTTTAAAATTTAAATCATGCGCGATCCATCCATAAAGTACAAAAATATAATTTTAAAAAATTTAAGAAATAAAATTTTTAGTACAAATTGAAATTGAAATCTTTTTTAAATCAATCAAATTTGAATTTAAATCTTATGCGGTAGGAACAAGTTTACATTTCAGTAATTTGGCTTATTTCTAGGGGGTCATAATTTTTCTTTTCTGTTTCGAAAAAATACATAAAGTTGTTTTAAGCGTCTTTTTTTTAAAATTTATTTATAAATTATGAACATAAAGTTTTCACCTCTTAGGAAGATGATACTGCCTAACAAATATTTTCTGCTGCTTGTGCATTGCAAAATCTGGATACACCATCGAAGAGTCCATGATTTTCAAACTGACACGCAAATAATAGTTAGAACTTCAATATGGTTATCCAGATGAATGTAAGGCCTGGATCATGTGACATCGTTGTTTTTTTGCATTTAATACAGGGTGAAGCAAATAAAAGCGGCCCCAACGTGGAGATAAGAATACGACAGAAATGTTGCCAAGTCAAAAACCAATACAAAAACGGGTTTGCTAACATGAAGCCATTGATCGCTTCAATATTAAGCCCAAACTAACGCTTGGCGACTTATTTGCCGGCAACTACGCTATGGTTTGAAAAGCTAGTTGAAATGAAATATAAACAAGGGTTGTAGAGCTCTGATCAAAAAAAGTTCCCACCAGGGATTATTTCGGTTGTTATTAATCGTAGAGAATCGGACATTTTTTGTTTTTGTTACTACAAAACATTCTAAATTTACTGCAAGACAAAAAAAAATTGCATAAGAAGCCGTCTTCATATACAATACACACTACTATCTGAACTGGCCAATAGTCCATGAGTAGCTCTAATGTGATGCTAATCCAATCCAACCAATGCAAAAACAGGTTTGTCAAGTGAAACCATTACACGGTTGAAAAATCTTTTATTTCCACTTGAAAGGTTTCAGGCGGCTTCAAGATTATTTATCGCCAAGCATTTCAACGTATTCCTATCTCTAGACCGAGGCCACTTTTATTTGCCTCACTCTGTATTTAGTGCATTGATTTTGGAGCTTTTGACCAATGATTGTTTAATATTATCCGGCACAAAGAAAAAGAAATCACATTGAATAATCATTGGTCAAAATTCAAAACTAATCTGACGTCACATTGGCAGCCCCCCACGACTTTCTTTTAATTAATAAAGTATTTTTTAAACCACAAATATTTCAAATGAATTACTTTTCACTTTACAGTGTTATTTTTATGTTTACTTTTTATTGTTTGAGAAGAATAGCTTAATCGTGTTTGTCAGAAAAGAATTAAACGGTAAAACAACGTTTAAATAAATTGTCTTTGAAATTTCGAATGAAAAAACCCTCATAGCAACTACAAACTTAGTCCATTATCTCAGATCAAATAAACTCCATTGTTTGAGTTAAACAAATAAACTTTATTACATGAAATAGCATGCATGGTATTATTAACATATTTTGATGAAATATCACCTAGTTTCTTTACGTAAGATTTTATTCAAATAATTAAGTTTCCCAGATAGAAAAAAAAAGAGTAAGTAGTACTACAAAGATTGAACGGGGAAATATCTATTATGCAAACATTTATTTTTGGCATATAGTTGAATAATTTTCATTAGAAAGTACTTTACTTGGAAAACCGTGGTTTATTTTTCAGGTTATCACTGTTCCAGTGCAAACAATTGTGAAAGTACGTGGTAAAGGTAACACATTTAGTTGTATACAATTTCCAACGGAATGCAACTGTGGAAACTATGAAAAAATGCAAATTTATTGATCCAACTACTTTCAAATTTAATTGGCTTGTTTCACGTGATGTAAATCATTCCTCCTTGCATTCTTTGATTTCGTTGGTGGTTTTGATGATTGGTGGTTTGATACGATAAGCTCCACCTACTACATTAATTAACCACATTTTCAATCCTGTGGAACTTTTGTCACTGAGAACTTGATATTCCCATTGAGGAAATACAAATTTATGTAATAGGAAAGTGTTAGATCTAAATAATTCCTTTTCATGCTCATTGACTAGACACGTTTAGTTTTGAAGATCTCTAAATATTGAGGAGATAAGGGCTTTAAGGAATAGTTACTGCAGTAAGCTTACTTTTTTATGCTTCACAAGTTTATAATTAAATAACTAAATTTAAAAACTGATCGCGTTAATTACAGAATTTCCCATTACGATTTTTCTAAACATTTTATTGGAGGAAGAAGCGTAATCCAAAGTCAATCTGTGGAATTAACCCCTTATAACATACATTTATTCAATCGACATAATAACCCAAACAAGAAAGTTTTTGTAACAGTAAATGTTACTTAAAACCGCTTCCACACACTGTATTTGTACAATAGAAAGAAAATCACAAAACACGGCATGTTATTCTGTTAGGCTTCCAAATCAACCATTTTCATTATTAATTCTTTAACATATTTAATTTATGGTCTTTATGCACTAAATTTGTTTGAAGTTCGAAAAATAATGTTATTCTTGCTGTAAAATTGGAAGTGTCATGGAACTTATCATGGCACCATTAAACATTACATTATTTTGAAAATTAAAAAAATAAATGGAGAAAATGTTTAAGAAACATTTTTATAAACTGATAACTTTGGTGGAATATTAAAGGCATCCAAATAACGTCATTTTGTTGTTATAACCATAACGAAATTTATAGTCCTAAAATGCCCTTTTTATTATTCAATTTGGAGGTAGTCATTTGGACAATCAAAAAATTAAAACCTCGGATGTAAAGGATCTTAAGTTTGTTTCCAATTAGGACAAAATTTTGACAGTTGAAAACTTTTTTAACGTTTTTTTAACAACTTTGACTACTTTACTAACTATACAATTATTATTTTTTTCCTATTTTCAAAAATAACAATGTTATATCGCAACCATTATTATTACGTGCTCTATGTTATGCCCATAGATATCATAGTTAAAGTATTAGATTGGCAGATCACGTTACCCCCAATGCTAACGACGGGACGCGCATGAAGACCAGAATAAGAGGGCAATTTGGCCAGTGTTGCTGCCACTTTAAGGAGAAAAACACTACGAAAAAATACCATTTAATTCTAAAATTACAAAAAAATATCGTAAAAATACTAGCTGCATTTTGGAATCTTTTTAGTGACTTTAAATCCTTTTCTAGTATTTTTTTTTTTGTAATTTTTTCGTAGTGTTGTTCTCCTTAAAGTGGCAGCACACTGGCGATTTTGCCCTCTTAAAAGGCCTCCATGCGCGTCTCGTCGTTAGCATTGGAGGTCACGTGATATACCAACATAATACTTTAACTATGTCTATGGTTATGCCCATGTTGTATGTAATTCGATATATTTCATCCATTACGACACTTTTTAGCGACATTAAACTATCGCGTGTGAATAATAAATAAAAGTGTGAAACTATTTGCTTTATTTTTTTTATTATAAGTATTGTTTTCCAATATCATTCTAAGCCAGCAATGCAAACAAAGTTATTTAAACATGCGAGACCAGAATTACAATCGAAAATGCACCTGAGTTTAAGGAAAGGTGCGAACCCCTGATAATATAAACAGAGGTGAAAAGGTATTATTTACATATGCAAATGATTTCCTTGCGTTTTATTTACTGTTAGGCAAAATGGAAAATCCAGATATTTCCAAATGGAAAATCACCTCCCGGTGACGATTTTTGCGATTACGTCTGGTAGGCATATGCTTATCCAATTAAGAATGAATAAAGGCTTAAAAAATTTTAAATAAAAATACTAAAGATTACACATGAATTTTTCTAAAATGTGAGGGCTTTTATTTTGAATTGTGGTTTATGCAATACTGTGCTTGATTAGCATAAAAAGGTCTGAAAATAGTGTAGAATTTTCTAATATGTGAAAATTGATTCTACCCAAAACAAAAATTTTATAGCAACCATTTCATCATTGAAAGTGACTTATTGGAGGTATTAAAGACTAGCTTTATAAACCCGGCGTTGCACGGGTGTAACCTTAATAACGGTGATTTTTTTTTTATGTAAACTTTAATTTTATGCCAATTGATACACTATCCACTTGATTCCATCAGGATATGATAATCTCCTCCCATTATGATAACAGCAGTAATTTTTAAAAATAAGTGGACGTCCGATTGTATCCAAGAACTATCAGTTGCTTGAATCATAGTAGTTTCTTTTCCTAGTAAACACCAATACAAAATCCAGTTCGTCAAGTGAAGCCACCGATCGCTATAATGATATCCAAATCCTTCAGATTAAATTACTTGTTTGTACGTAATTTTCTCTCGCGCCGAAATTTCTTTCAAATTTGAAAATGAAAAGTGTAAATCCAAAGTTTATAGAATTCACAATGCTATTCCTATGGAGATCGAAACGTTATGAATATTAAAAATTCTAAATCAAATATGAAAAAACTAAGCCTCAGGTGCACACCGTAGGTAGTAAAAGGAATCTATATTAAAAATTTCGAATTTTTTAGGGGGAGTATAAGTAGGGCTTTCACGGTCCACAGACAAACAGACAGACTTTCTGTTATTGTTAGAGATAAAAAAAAATCTTTGAGATTTTGTTGAATTTAATCAGGCAGAAGAGTCTCTTAAGGCAATTGTTACAAATATCTCAAATAATAACCTAAATTTATTTTTTTATCAAAAAAGAAAAAAAAATAGAATTTTTTTTCGAAACATTTTATTTAAGTTAGTTGACATGGAGAAGATTTCCGTCAGTACTTTCCTTTCATGCGCACACAAACAAATTTCATCGGTAACATCCGATTTGAAAAACTTTTTTAATGTTTGAAAAGTTTTGACATCAAATACTTATTTCTTATAATTTTAGTTCTTCTGTCGGTACGTCCGTCATATTTTCGTTCTGTTTGTACGTCCACCTTTTTGTCCGTCCGTCTACCTCTTCGTGTCTCTTTCAACTTCCGTTTTGAATGTCAGAGTTTCAAAACTATTTTTTGTTAGAGAGATATAACATTAAAGATCCATACATTATGCTTTTCATCTGTTGGTCTGTGCTTGTCCTAAGTATGTTATTCCTGATCTTTCAGAACTACTTTTTGTTTAGAATAACCCATGTTAAATCAGATTCTATGCTATTGGTGGAATTTAGGGCGGAAAGGCGTTTTCTAGTGTAGTGGCCGTACAGCTGGGGTAAAAAACGCTCCACCCTTCGTTTTTCGGCTGCTATTGGTCAGGGAATTTTTTGAAAGGTGTCATTTTTCAGGAAATAGCGTAAGAAATCGATTACCGGCAACAAAAATTGTATAAGGGGTCGTCTACATATTAAATGAGTACCATCTTTGAAAATTCCAACGGCAACTCCCAAATTTTTCTATATTAAAATGCTTATCATATTCAAAATACCCTCGATTCAAAAGAAAATTTATGAATTTGCATTATATGTTGAGATATAAGCATTCAAAGATGAAAGTCCATAATGTTAAAAATATTCACAAACTTTCATTCATATCTCCACAATTAAAACGAATTAAACAAAGATTTTTTTTTCATTATCTACTTCTTAATTTTCCAAAAACAATTCAAACTAGTTTTTCCATTAATATTTTTCAATTTTTATATTTTTTTATTTAAATTTAAATAAAAAAAATTAAAACATAAATAGCAACCCCCAATTTTTTGTTTACATAAATCGATGTAGTTGATCTAGTAGAACCAAAATCCCGAAGTTTTTTAATTCAAAAACAATTATTTGCCTAGTTATTGTAAAAAAACTGAAAAAAGCTAGTTTTAGGGACCGTGTAAAAAATTACTTGGCAAATTTGATCCTAACTTGCATTATCGTATGGTGGTTAAAAAGCGTTTATTGGTAAATGTTTATTCAAATTATTGATGTCTGTCAAATGTCTAAAAATATTTTCTTATTTCAAATGCATACAATGTATTTTGTTTGTATAAATAACATTAAATTATATCGATTACTATGTTTTTGAATGTATGTTGTTTCCAACACAATTTCAAAAAGTGTGTTTAATATTAAAAAATTAAATACCCTTAAGTATTATTGGAATTCAGTTTGTAGTATATTTCATTGTTTCCCATTGATTATTTAAAATGATTAGTACCCACTGCCTTGGTTAAAAATCATTGCCAAATCATTCTGCGTAGTTTTATTTTGCTTTCTTTAAATATCGTGTTAAGGTCATAACACTCGTTTTGTAATATGTGGTTTATATATTACCCATAAAGTGCACCGAATTTTAAACAAACTTTTCGTAGAAATATGAATGAAATAAAAATTTGCATAAAATGTAAAACATAAATTTAATAATCATGTTTGTCAATCTGATTATAACTAATCGCATTTGAAAATCTGTTCTTTTATAAATAATCGTATATGTGACTTAATTTAAATTTATAAAACTTTTCCTCAAGAAGCCTTTATTTTGTTTCTGAACTTTAAAATCCAAAATTTAAAAATAAAAATATAAAAAAAACACAATATTAGTGAAGAGGTTTAATTCTAGCATCCGTTGGCGATATTATGCTAACCCTTTTGTTAGCTTGTCGTATTAAAAAGACACAACTTAAATATTACCTTTTTCAATTTGGAGATTTCCCCTAAACGAGTTCAAAATTAATGCTTTAATTTCTCAGCAAATAATGCAAAATAAATAATTCTTTTTTATACCTGGGGTATTTTGAAGGTGCTGAACATTTTTATGTAAAAAAAAATTGGGTGTTACCATTGGAATTTTCAAAGTTGGTACTCATTTTAATATGTAGACGACCCCTTATACAATTTTTGTTGCCAGTAGTCAATTCCTTACGTTCCTGAAAGATGACACCTTTTACAAAATCCCCTGACTAATAGCAGCCGAGTAACAAGGGGTGGAGTGTTTTTTTTTCCCCAGCTGTACCTGATTGCAGTTTCCTATATGTTATGGATTAATTACTCAGCTAAGAAAAGCAGCAAAAAACCTTGAAAAAAATTGAAGGAAAGCTGCAGGAAAACTGCAGGTTATTTGGAACCAAAAACCTTCATAAAAAAACGTTTATTTTCCCTTCATTCGAAAACCTGCAGGATAAGTGAAGGTTTTAGGTTCCAAATACCTCCATTTTTCCTTCACCAAAAACCTTTATATTTCCTTCATTAAAAAACCTTTATAAAAACTGCAAGATAAGTGAAGTTTTAGGTACCAAGTTCCTTCACTTTCCCTTCATCAAAAAACCTTAAGATTTCCTTCATTGGAAAAACATTTAAAAAACTGCAGGATAAGTGAAGATTTTGAAGTTGACTTGTATTTATACCCAAGTAGGAAGGAGCACGGGATTTGATCTGGGGGTATTTGTGTAGCTGTTCAGCGCGCTACCAACTGCGCTATTGGAGCTTGAAAATTGGAGCGCGTTTTAAAATTAGGAATGGTATATCTTATAATTAGAACATAAAAAATTACATACTCCATGGATTCGATTATAGTCAATAAATTTGATTCATGATTTTGCGTACAATTTGTCTATGATTTTTATTTAAAAATATTTAAATTAGATTTAATTAATTGTTCTAAGGTGGTAATAAATAAATTGGATGCAAATTTTGTGAGTTAGAAAAAATATATATCTTAAGAATTCCTTTAAGATTAATTTATTTTTAAATTTTCTATAAAAAGGTGAGAGCAAAGCTATTGAGCAAACTTAAATATTAAGCAAATAATTTTTAAATCTGCTTTTTTTTCGTTTAAATTTTACTGTCTCTTTATATAGGTGGCATTATTTTCTTTTTTGCAAAATCAAATCAAAAACGTTCATGGAAATTGTAAAAAAGAATTTGAATCGCCAATTATAGCTTTGATATCGTTTCTGAATTTTTAGAAGTTACAGATTAACAAAATCTAGATCTGCGATTTGAACATATTAAGCTAATTTGCTGCAAAATTTGCTAATAAACTGCAAATGTTTACATTAAAAATTACATGTTTTTCCGCGAAAAATTCCAACAATTTTTAGCTGGGATACAATTGCTACAAGTGTAAAATATCAAAACTAATTTCAAAAATAAAGAGCAATTTTAAGATAAAGATTCACTACAAAAAAATTTACAGCATTTTTGGGGTTAACGACACATTATTTTTTAAAAATAACTTCAAATAAACTCACAACTGGTCAACCCATTAGATACTTATTTTCAATGACGCTTTATTTCAGTCGTCAAAAAAAAGTTTACACTGGTATGATAATGCAGCACCATGGAAGTTATTGGTTTGTAATTTCCCTTGAGCAGGTTTATGTGTAACTCTATGCTATAAAGAATTATGCACATGTTGTATTAATTCTCTGCAGAAAGTTTTTTAGACAAAATACTTTGCTTGAAATATTGTCCTTATTTTCTCAGAAAGTTTAGATAATTTTTTGCATAAAATTGCACATTAAGTGCTATTGAAATGTGAATTTAAAGATAAAACAGTATTTTAAGTGTACTTTAAAATATAGGTTTAAAAAATAAACTCTAAAGAAAGGTAATAAAAAGTATAAGGTTAAATAAAGGTATTTTTCAGCATAAAATTTTAAGAGAAATTGCTGTTTTCATGTAGAACTGAAACGGCTAATTCTTTGTTCTTTTAGGATGAATCCTTCAGAAAAATGGCAGTTTTCTTTAAGAATAAAAAAAAATCACCTTAAAAAAGTTTTATAAACATGCAGTTCTCCAGCTGAAACTCAGTTGCTGAATTTCTCAGTACAATACCTTTAAAAAAACATTTTCCCTGCACTAAACCTTCATCTCTCTTCAAAAGCAATGTTTTTTTGCTGAAATTTAGTTGCTGAATATTTCATCACAATACCCTTAAAAGTACTGCAAGTTTAATGCTGAAAACATTTCCCTGCATTAAATATTTATCTCTCGTCCGAAAGAAGCAGTTTTTGTGTTGAAATTTAGTTGCTGAATTTTTCATCATAATACCTGTAAAAGTACTGCAGGTTTTATGCTGAAAACATTTTCCTGCATAAAAGCTTTATCTCTCATCCAAAACATGCAGTTTTCCTGCTAAAATTTATTTGTTGAATTTTTCAGCACCGTACCCATATAAATACTGCAGGTTAAATGCTGCAAACATTTCCCTTCATAAAACCTTCATTTCTCTTCAAAAAACCTGCATTTCTGCATTTTCCATGCAGGTTTTTTGCTGATTTTTTTAGCTGGGTTATCATTCATTAATTATTATTACATGTAACTGTTAACTTAACTGTATCTCAAACTGTGCAAAAAAGGGGAGATGTGTTTTGTTGGTTGTGTATTGTTTTCTTTTTTAAAAAAAGAAGGGAGATTTTATGTATTAATTATCAAACATTAAATATCAATTTTTGCATATTAGAAAAATCTATACCATTTTCAGACCTTTTTATGCTATGTTTATCAAGCACAGACAATTTAAAAAATGCTCTCACATTTTAGAAAAAAAATCTCGTGAATTTTTAGCTCTTTTTGAATTTTAAGCCTTCTAATCAATATCTTCTAAGCCAATAATAATTATAACTGTTAACTTAACTGTATCTCAAACTGTACTCTACTTTAACTGTAACTTTTAACAGTCGCTCTGATAATCTTTAACCATATGCCCTTATTTACTATATCAATAATAAATAATGTTGTTAATACCTATCTTTCATCTATGTTCATCCATCTATAATAACGATTAATCCCGTGACACATCTAATGCTATATTTGCGCAGTTGCGGACAGCAAATCGACCACAAAGTTTCAGTTCTAACAGGAAATGATTGCCCTTAAACATACAATTAAAACAAATATCACTGATTTTTGATGCAAAAATGATTGAATAAATTCAGTTATCGCCTTTTAAGTAAATATATACATAACTTAACACAATGGAAATGTGAGAAAATGCAATGCAATTGTACAGCTGGGGGAAAAAAACGATCCACCCTTCGTTTTTCGGCTGCTATTGATCAGGAAATTTTGTTTAAGGTGTCATTTTTCAGGAAATAGCGTAAGGAAATCAGAACTGGCAACCAAAATTGTATAAGGCGTCGTCTACATATTAAAATGAGTACCAACTTTGAAAATTCCAATGGCAACACCCAACTTTTTTATATAAAAATGTTTATCATCTTCAAAATACCCCAGATCCAAAAAAAAAGTTATTAATTTGCATTATTTGTTGAGATATAAGCATTCGAAGTTGAAAGCCCATAATGTTAAAAAAGTTTCACAAACTTTTATTCATACCTCCACAAATAAAATGAATTAAACCAACATTTTTTTTTTCATTATATACTTCTTAATCTTCCAAAAACAAATCACACAAGTTTTTTCATCAATTTTTAATTTTTATTACTTTGTTATTTAAATTTAAATAAGAAAAAATAAAACATGAATAGCAACCCCAAATATTTGTTACATAAATCGATAAAGTAGATCAAGTAGAACCGAAATCCCGAATTTTGTAATTCAACAACAATTATTTGCCGAGTTATTGTAAAAAAACTGAAAAAACGAATTTTAGGGACCGTGTAAAAAATTACTTAGCAAATTGGATCCTAATTTGCATTATCGTTTGGTGGTTGAAAAGCGTTTTTGGTAAATGTTTATTCAAATTATTGATGTCTGTCAAATGTCTAAAAATCTTTTCTTATTTCAAGTGCATACAATGTATTTTGTTTGTATAATTAACATTAAATTATATCGATTACTAAGTTTTTGAATGTATGTTATTTCCAATATTATTTATAATTATTTTATTATAAAATTTCCAATAATATGTTATTTCCTCGATTTGTTTTTAATTATTAGAGATTACTTATTTATTTAGTTATTTAGTCAGTTAGCTATTTAGTCAGTTAGTCAGTCCGTTAGTTAGTCAGTCAGTTAGTCAGTCAGTCGGTTAGTTAGTTAGTCAGTCGGTTAGTTAGTCGGTCAGTTAATTAGTCAGTCCGTTAGTTAGTCAGTCCATAAGTTAGTCAGTCAGTAAGTTAGTCAGTTCGTCAGTTAGTCAGTCAGTTAGTCAGTCAGTTAGTCAGTTAGTCCATTAGTTAGCCAGTCAATCAATTAGTTAGTCGGTGAGTCAGTCAGTTAGTCCGTTAGTTAGCCAGTCAGTCAATTAGTTAATCAGTGAGTCAGTCAGTTCACTGACTAACTAATTGACAGTCATTTAGACTAAGGTAGTCAGTCTGGACTAACTAAAGGAGTGACTAACTAACGGAGTGATTAATTGACTGACTGACTATCTAACTGACTGACTGACTTACTAACTAACGGACTGACTAACTAACTGACTAACTGACTGACTGACTTACTAACTAACGGACTGACTAACTGAATAACTAACCGACTGACTAACGGACTAACTAACGGACTGATTGACTGACTAACTAACTGACTGATTAACCAATTGACTAATTAACTGACTGATTAACTAACTGACTAATTAACTGACTAACTTACTGACTGACTAACTTACTGACTAACTACCTAACTAACTGACTGGCTAACTAACTGACTGACTAACTAACTGACTGACTAACTAACTGACTAACTAACTGATTAAATAACTGACTAAATAACTAAATAAATAATTAATCTCTAATATTAAAAAAAAAATCGAGAAATGGACAAAAATCTATTTTCGGGATTTAGACCCATTCGGGATTTTGACTCATTAGGGATTTTGGCTTGTCGGAATTTTGGCTTGTCGGGATTTCGGCTATCGGGATATGACCCAGACCCAGTGTGCCGAATTTTAAACCAACCTTTTGTAGCAATATGAATGAAACAAAAATTTGCATAAAATGTAAAACATAAATGTAATAATCATGTTTGTCTGATTGTAACTAATCGCATTTGAAAATTTGTTCGTTATAAATAATCGTATATGTGACTTAATTTAAAATGAAAGCTTTTTCTCGTCTACCCTTTATTTTATTTCTGACTTTTAAAATCCAAAATTTAAAAAAAAGGTAAAAACATAAAAAAAAAATCACAATATTAGTGAAAAAGGTTTAATTCTAGCATCCTTTGGCGAGATTATGGTAACCCTTTCGCTAGCTTGTCGTTTCGAAAAAACACCCTAAATATTACCTTTATCAATTTGGAGATTTCCCCCCAAACGAATTGAAAATTAATGCTTTAATATCTCAGCAAATAATGCAAAATGAATAATTCTGTTTTATACCTGGGGTATTTTGAAGTTGCTGAACATTTTTATGTAAAAAAAATTGGTTGTTGCTATTGGAATTTTCAAAGTTGGTACTCATTTTAATATGTAGACGACCCCTTATACAATTTTGGTTGCCAGTTCTTAATTCCTTACGCTATTTCCTGAAAAATGACACCTTGCACAAAATTCCTTGACCAATAGCAGCCGAAATATTAAGGGTGGATCGTTTTTTTTTCCCCAGCTGTACAACTAAAAATGGTTGAGGCATACATATATTCGATTCTCACTGGGATCGACTTTTAGTGTAGGACATTTTCATTCCAATCACAAGTAACAGAAACTTCTTGTTGAAGAACAATTGCGGTAAGTTAAATGCTAAGTCACATTTACTATTTGGTTGCGTCAAATGATAAGGGGGATTGAGACCGAATAAGTGGGTCTCCAAACTAAAGTGCCTCCGTGTTAATTCAATGGAGAAAAAAGAACTTTTCTAAGTTATATATCTCAGGTTGTATTGAATATTTTTACAAACAGAATTTTATATGATAAATGTAGCTGACTTATAAGGCTCTATAGTCCCAATTTTAAAATGGGTTAAAATATTCTTTAAAGTTTCAATAAATATAAGTTTACAACAAAATATTTAAACCCATTTCAAAAAGTGGGATTATTATATAAAACAAAATGTAAAATATTCAATACATCCGGAGATAAGTCACTTAGAAAATCCTTTTTTTTTTGTGCATTGGATTAACAGAGGGACACTTTGGTTTGGAGACACACCGTTATTCAAAACATCACTATCACATTCATATCCGTACTCTCAAGGAATTATATCAATTAGGTCCGCTTCACACACAATGTATACGGTAACTTTTGCCGCACTTACGGTGCTGGATGATCCACGGTGACAAATGTTAGTCAATCTCAGCTTTTACACGCGGCGGCAAGAGAAAAATATCTATTTTCAATTTTACCCCCGATATTCGCTGAAGTTATGGCGCTGTTAAGGGAATTAAAGTTTTATCATTGCAAGTGCGGTACATTTTTATTTGGAAAGTAAAATTTCTTGCCGCTCATTGCCACGTAAAACCGGTGAAAGTAGTGTAATGTAATGTAATCGTTTCCGGCTGCCTATTTCTAGCCTCCTAAGAGCTTTAACGCAGCCAAATTACGCCTCGTAATTTAGAACCATGGTCAAGTGACGAGGTTGACACCGGAGCGGACACCCAACGGAATTTCGAGCGACATCGTACGCTGACGCCGTAGGGACTTTGGATTCCACACATTTAACGAGTGATTTTTAGTGGGATTTTTCCACCAGCCCGAATACACGTCTATAGTATAGCTAGGATAAGGACAGAACCAAGAACCTTCTCAGTGAGGGTCGTCCATTACCACTCTCGGCCACTGGGAGACTAGGGCGAAAGTTACCGAAACCATTTCGCGCGCAACGGGCCTGATTGAAAATGAAGCATAATTTGCAGACATTTTGAAGCATGTCTTTTCAGAGCTTTCTTTTTTTCAGAAATGAAGCTCCTTTGGTGTGTGGCAGTCTTAGTGTCCACTTTCGTGAGTGGGGGACGGGGTAACGACGACGTCTTTGAAGAATGCGCCAACATCGAGGTGTGCGAGGAGCCGGTTAAGAAGGCTAATACGCCATTATTATGGGCTACCATTCCATAACTTAAACCAACCCAAAACAATTCCATCAATAAATAGCCCCCGGTATGTGGGGCTAGTATACATTAAATCTGCAGTAGTCCAAAGCCCTGAAGACTCCGCGTTTACCATGTTGCTATGCTGCGTTGGGTAACTCATATGTGTGCCTCATCACTTGGCCGCGGTTCTTAATTTTAACTTTTAATTTTTTTAAATTTTATTCCCATATGTTCTCAGGTGGTACTTCCCTTAATAAAAGAAAATTAATCATTCCATTAAATAATTAAAATGGAATGGATACGACAATAATTATCAATTGACCACATTGCAACATATTAGGCAACGTAATGAAACATATTTTAAATGTCTTTATGTATATAGAAATTGATATGATATTTGACGTTCCTTTTCTTATCAGATGGTTTCGAAAAGGCAGAAGACTGCTACAACAAACTTTCGCTAAAAGTGAGTATTTTCTTTTTAAATTATCATTGTAGGGACCATTCCTTATTGTTTCGAACTTGTAGCCAAATTTGTTTTTGTTTAAATGATTGTTTTTTGTATATAAATATAAAAGGAGATATATTTAATCTATATTATCTTTTTAGTTGAAAAAAATATTTCAAGTATTACGTTTTTAGCATTTCAATATTTGAACTAAATATCTAACATTAAACCAATAAATATATTTAAGTTGCACAAAAAATATTAATATTCATTCATTTTCAGATTTGTAGATATTGCATAGATTAGAATAAAATAAACATATAACATTAAGTTTAAATAGGTATATAAACACATAATTCCCTTTTGCTTAACTTCCCCTTCTTGACCTCCGATGACGATCGTAGCGCTATCAAGCGCCATCAGAAGCGTGGGACAAAGTCTGAACTTCACAGGGACGTTTAAAGCGTCTGGCAAAAGTTTCGACCGACGGAAAGTGTCTGGCAGTATCGAATATCAACTTTTAACAATATTTTCCAAAACATACGAAAAAATCAGCACTGAGAAAATGACATAAGTTAATTTATAATTTACCTACCTTATGCACCTCCTGTAAATTGGCCATCGGTACAATCTAACGAGTATGCATGCACTAAAAGTATATGAAAACCAAACCTTATCCGGTGCATTTCATTCGTGCAAAAATAGCATAGGTCTAATAGGCTATTGCTCTATATGATAGGGTCCTCCATGGCTCAGTAGGCCACGAGTGAAAAGGGACTTATTTCGAATCCGAGCCATCCTATAAGAGGATTTGTGTTGATAATAATAAATACAAGAAGTTCTAAAAAAAATAAAATAGCCTACTCTCCTGTTAATTAAATACTTACTGATCTTCTTTTAGAAAAATAAATATGGATTGAAAATCGTCTGCTAAATTTAGCTTCAGTTCGAAGAATAATTAAATATTTATTAATAAAAAAATGCGAAACTACTCTGAACTGCACTAAAAATAAGAAATGTAATTTAAAACGTGTCTGGGACATAATCCCGAAAGCCGAAATCCCGACAAGCCAAAATCCCGAAAGCCGAAATCCCGACAAGCCGAAATCCCGAATGAGCCAAAATCCCGAATGGGTCAAAATCCCGAATGGGTTAAAATCCCGACAGGGTCGAAATCCCGAAAATAGATTTTTTGTCCATTTCTCGATTTTTTTTTTAAATATTAGAGATTATTATTGTATGTGTGAGTGAAATGAGTGAGTGAGTGAGTGAAATGAGTGAGTTAAAAGAGTGAGTGAGTGAAATGCGTGAGTGAGTGAAATGAGTGAGTGAGTGAAATGAGTGAGTGAGTGAGTGAAATGAGTGAGTGAAGTAAGTGAATGAGTGAAATGCGTGAGTGAGTGAAATGAGTGAGTGAGTAAAATGAGTGAGTGAGTGAGTGAAATGAGTGAGTGAAATGAGTGAGTGAGTGAGAGAAATGGGTGAGTGAGTGAAATGAGTGAATGAGTGAAATGCGTGAGTGAGTGAAATGAGTGAGTGAGTGAAATGAGTGAGTGAATGAGTGAAATCAGTAAGTGCTGAAATGAGTGAGTGAATGAGTGAAATCAGTAAGTGACTGAAATGAGTGAGTGAATGAGTGAAATCAGTAAGTGAGTGAAATGAGTAAGTGAGTGAGTGAGTTGAGTGAGTGAAAAGAGTGAGTGAAATGAGTGAGTGAAGTGAGTGAGTGAGTGAGTTCACTCACTCATTTCCTCACTCACTCATATCACTCACTCATATCACTCACTCATTTCACTCACTCACTCACTCATTTCACTCAGTGAGTGAGTGAGTCGACTCACTCACTCACTCACTCTCATTTCACTCACTCACTCATTTCACTCACTCACTCTCATTTCACTCACTCACTTATTTCAATCACTCACTCACTCACTCACTCATTTCGCTCACTCGCTCATTTCACTCACTCACTCATTTCACTCACTCATTTCCTCACTCGCTCATTTCACTCACACACACAATAATCTCTAATATTTACAAAAAAATCGAGAAATGGACAAAAAATCTATTTTCGGGATTTCGACCAATTCGGGATTTCGTCCCTGTCGGGTTTATGGCCTTTCGGGATTTCGGCGTTCGGGATTCTGGCTTGTCGGGATTTCGGCTTTCGGGATTGTGTCCGGAACCCATTTAAAACTAACCTCATTTTTATGCATAAAATATAATGCCTTGCCGCTTTATAAACAAATGCTGAACAATCGAAGAATCGCATTATGCTACATTTTATGATGTCAATCCAAACAGATTTATAACAAAAATAAACTTTACTTGATTTATTAATATTTAATAAATAAGATCTCATGCTATTGTTGATATGGCAACAGCTATTTAAATGACTAAAAAATAATTTTCAATGCTTATTGAATGGGAAATTCACCGACAAGCAGTAAAAGGATGTCCGTACGGATGTACCGACAGACGGACAAAAACTATACATGTTGGGTCTCTGAAGTCATACCTTTCTCACAAAAAA
Organism: Oedothorax gibbosus; assembly: GCA_019343175.1. Taxonomy (NCBI): domain Eukaryota; kingdom Metazoa; phylum Arthropoda; class Arachnida; order Araneae; family Linyphiidae; genus Oedothorax; species Oedothorax gibbosus. The sequence continues at coordinate 3,357,310 of CM033271.1, read as the reverse complement.
AAGCATGTTTAAAATCCGATTAATAGAACCGGTTTTGGAAAAGGAGTACGGAAAGACATCACCATCATGTAAACACCTACATTTTCAAGTTTTTAATTCTCTCGAATTGAAAAAAAAAGAAATTAGGCTAAAAATTGCGCATAGGACACACATTTTAGGTAAAGATTTTTGACTACTTTTGGTTTCAAAAAAGAAAAAAAAAATTATATTTTTTCCCTGTTTTCACCTTATTTCATTGTATATACTAACGTATGTATTTAAATTTTTCATTATAGGATAAAGCTTTTCTTTTGAAAGAATTTTCGGATTTTTACGGGAAAACTCTAAACATCACATCTACTTTAACACATTGTTGTGCAAACCGAGAAAAAGGAAAAAAGGTAAGGTACTACACGGAACACTTTGGAACTTTAATAGCATTTTAGACACGCTATAGCCCTTAATATTTGATACAATTAAGATTATTTATTAGCGTGCTTTCATGTGATCTGCCCAAACATTTTCAAGTTAAAGTATTCAACTTCTAATTCAGTAACGGCGTATAATCAATATATCTATATAGTAAATTTATAATTGTGCACCCCTGATAAAATGTGAAGCTTTCAACACGAAGAAGGGATGCTTAACTAAATAAAGGGATGTAGCTCCCCGTTTCCAAGTCTTCAATGCACTATATAGGATCCATACATGTATGAATTGGAGATATAAAATGGACTATAATTAAACAAGTTCATCATGTCCCATTGACTGGTTACCTGGATATAAAACTACAATTTTGAATACATTTGCAACTGTCGTTCCAAGTTATTGACTAATGGCTTATGGAGTGATTGACCTTCAACTTAGACCATTTTTTAAATAATCTGTTTTATGACCCTTTAACTACTAAAGCCAAGGGTCACCCCTGGTGCTTTATAATTTTCTAAGGACTATCCTAGGATGTGTCATTGATCCAATAATTATATTTGTATTTTATTACTATTGTCTTTAGAAGATACTTAGGCAAAAAAAGGACAAAAATCAATGAAAATGACAATTTTCGATTGACTTTGACCTTTAAAGTCATGAGTGGCCCACTAAACTAATTATGTTTATGTATGCCTAGTAACAAGTCGTATCCATATTAAATAAAAATTATTAGGGTTTCAGAAGTAGTAATGAACACCAAAATATCCATGACCTTGAAATTTGAATCAAAAGGCCAGAGATAACAAGGAGAGATAACAAGGCAAGTTTGAGATAACAAGGCCAGAGAAACTCTCTCAAACATGAGCGTAGACGGAAATTTTGACGTCACTGTTCCCAGTGCCGAAGATCGAGAAACTAGTTCGGACGCATTCGGAACCCTAAAAATTTGGTCAGCCGTGAACGAGTGGTTCTGAACAGATTTCGAGACAGGTTGTCTTCATCTTCGGAAGGCCGTGCCTGCACTCAAGGTCAAACAAGTTCGATTTTAGAGGAGGGTAAAGTCACTCTTATCGTAGTCTTAGTAACATACTCTGAAACTTTTAGGAAAATGGAAGGTATCCACTATCACACACGTGTTCAATTTTTAATTTTTTTTTTAAAGTGACTCTTATCCTTTAGAATACCTCAGTACGTTTTTATCAGCTAACAAGACATTCATAATCTAGACACACCCATAAATGAGTCAAGTCTAAGAGTAACGATGTTTTTCTTTTTGTTCTTTTTAAATTTGCACAAAATGAAAAAAAAAACGTCTTATATATTTTAACTTATAACTTTTTTTAAAACTTAATTTGTTGGGTGAAGCCTTTAATTGCACTTAACGATAGATACTCCAAACATTTTTAAGTTCTAATATTATTCATTCCCTTAAAATTCCTTTTTAGGCAGTCCTAAGATACTACGATAATAGAATGGGGCATGAAAAAGTGAGTACAATATTTATGTTTTCTAAATTTTACTACATTTTAGTAAGGCTATTAGTAGTAGTCAGGCTTTTTAGTATATTTATATCAGTATTTATTAAGTATCGGTACCTTTCAGAAAAACAATAATCTGAACAGAGAAGATAGAAAAAAGATGGTTGAGGCCAGGGTAAGATATCTTATGTATTATTTGGGGTTGGGGAGCCCAGTCGGTTAGGCATTTGCCTAACATGCGGAAAGTCCCAGGTTCGGGTCCGGGCATCGCCAAAATAACTGCCGATCTATGAACAGCCCGTGCAGCCAAAAATATCCGACGAATAATACCCCGTGTAGAGGGAGTGCACGTTAAATACGCTCCAACGTCCCAACGCTGCGTACGATGTCGCCCTTAACGGTTGCGTTGAGTGCATACTCAGGTGGCCTGTTACTTTAGTATTCACGAAGTTCTTATAATAAGGAAATGCAGACAGACAGGCGAAAAATATCGGTCTCTGCCGTCATACCTTTCTTTTTTTTTTAAACAGAACGGAATTTAGGAGGAGGTACGTATAAACTGAAAGATGGATGAACATATGATGTCAATCCCTATATTTTTTTTTTACATTCTTTTCAATTAAATAAAAGGAAATCAGGCTCATACTTCATAGGACCACCTGATGCTGCATTCTGACGTGTTTTTTTTTTCAGGGCTGCTCCATGCTCATGGTGAATGAGTGCCGCACAAAACGTGAATTGGGACTCATGTAAGAAGAAAATGTATCAACTTATGTGAAAAATATGCGAAAAAAAAAGAACTGTTAAAAATTTATATATTCTTAGTGTCAGTTGAAGCCACTAGATGGCATCATTTAAATTGGTAGTTAAAAAGCATCGGCGACAGATGTCACCACCATATATTTTATGAAATGTATCTGTGCATTGTCTTTTTGTCACTTTTGAATAAATGATTGAGTGATTAAAAAAAACGTACTATAAAATGCCTCCTGAATCTTATTGCCCAGTGAAACTTAAAACAAATGATTTTACGCAAAAGTGGCTTGCGTTAACTTGTGGTGAAGGTCGAAATAAAATAGCTCATTTTCAATGTTTGTCTTTTATTTGAATAAAGTTTTTATCTGGGTCTCTTACAATTAAGGTGCTTTTCATGTTCAATAGATAGGGTCAGGTGGGGTAAAATGAGTCGCGGGGTAAAATAGGTCAGTTTTAAAAATAAATTCCTTAAAAACAAAATAAATAATTTTTTCTTTTCCTGATGCCAGTTTTCTATTTTATTGACAGTGTTCATCATTTTACATGCAAACCTAACCTTAAATTCTGCTGCGTAGTTACAGTTTTTTGCCATTCCATGTTTTCATTTGTGAAACTTTAAATTATGGCCGTAGAAAACTTTTGTTTTAAGAAAAGTTAGAAGTACGTGTATGTTAAATTTTTATCTTATTGTGTTCAGATATTTCTCAAGAATAAATTCAGAAAGTTTCAAAGTAAACAAAGGGAAAACTTATTTTTTGTAGCAAAAAATCCCTGCGTGGGGTAAAATAGATCATATTGCAAAATAGGTTAGGCTAAGTACACATTATACAACTAACATCATTTTTTGCGTTTTAAATCTCTTTATGATCACTACTATTCTTATAAACTGCTTTTAATATTGAGTTGTCACTCTAGTAGGTAAGAAATGAGAGTCAGCGGATTGATGACGTCACTGATCCGCCACCACCACCACTGATGACGTCACCGGATATGACGTAAGTGTGCGTGACCGGAAGCGCACGTGACCGGATATGACGTAAGTGTATGTGACCGGATATGACGTAAGCGCACGTGACCGGAAATGACGTAACCGGATATGACGTAGCGGAATCGCAGTTGAGTTGTTTCATGACACGAGTTGTTTTATAGGGTAGGTTTATATGACGTAATTATAGGGTAGTTTTATGTGACGTAATTAGAGGGTAGGTTTATGTGACGTATGTCTTATGACACGAGTTGAGTTGTTTTAGGTAGGTTTACGTGACGTAATTATAGGGTAGGTTTCTATGACGTTTATTTTTTAAAAGTTATTACTTTAAAAATTTATCTTAATTTTTCTCTTATTTTTTTCAAAGCATCAATAAATACACAATTTTTAAGAGACATCAACATTTATTAACACTAAATTCATATATGCATGGAATAAATACAATACTAACATAACATTTCTTCTGAAGGTGCAAACATATTTTTTTACATCATGTAAAAAGGATGATATATTAATTATAGTGAAAAAGTGTCTGATCAGAATCAAGTTAGCAAAATATATATTTTTTTTATTTCAATAATAGTTTAAAGAATCGTTATTAAAAATTTTTATTACTAGTTTAATGTAGATAAGTTTAAAATAGTTGGTAAGAAACCGTTATTAATTTTTTTATTAATAGTTTAATATAAATAAGTTTTAAATAATTGGTAAAGCACCATTAATTTTTTTATTCATTAAGTAATTATTTGTTTCAATAATAGCTGGTAAAAAAAAAGTTATTGATTTTTTTATTAGTAGTTTTAATATATTTTTTTTATTAGTAGCTTAGTATAAATAAGTTTAAAATAGTTTGTAAAGCCCCATTATTAATTTTTTTTTGTTGATTGAGTAATTTTTATTGATTGAGTAATTTTTTGTAACAGTAATAATAGTTGGTAAAGTGTAGTATTGTACAAGTTGTTTATAAATTGGTTATAGGTTCCTTTTTTTTTGTGGATAACTTTATTTTACCATGCTTTTTGTAATAAATATTAAAAGTGTAGTTTTTCTGGTAAAAGATTTTAATTTTTATACAGTTTATTGTAAAACCTACTTTAAAGTGGAAACCTTATTTAGTCTTATTTCTAAATAAACACACATACGTCCATACCGCGTGAACATGTCTTATCTTGTTCTTCACGTGAGAAACCAGTTATCGGATTGCGTAAACCCCGATTAACAACGCCAATGCAATACACCACGTAAGATAAGTATGTAGTATGTACTAAATATGTAGATTTAGTCTTTTTCTAAATTCCATCCAGTTAAAAATAAAATTACAAGTTTTAAATAACGGGGAAAAAAAGACTTAATAACACCTACCTTTGATCTATTTCTAAATCTGAAATACGGTCCAGTAAAAAATAAATTTACAAGTTTTTTTTTAATATTTGTTTTTACTTAACACATAGACTTTTACATATATTTTAAATGCTAAAAATAAATAGTCAACGTATAGATATTTACACACTTTAAAAATGTGTTTACAATATTTGAGAACAAATCAATTAGGCGAAACCATTAAAATGACGGTTTTTAGAAAATTTTACACCAACTCGAGAGAAAAGTAATTACCTTTATTGGGGTCAAAGCACTTGATTTTGAAAAATGGCACTTAATTCATCGTCACTAACTCCAAAATAAAAATAAACTCCTTAGCAAGTTATATGAGCAGAAATAAACAGATTTAAACGTGCCAGTGAGTCATACACATTACCCGTCTATAATATAATCTCATAACCGGTTTCTAGTCTTGACGTCACAATGATTTCAGCTAAAAGTGCAATCAACCTCACCTGTTTTATGAGGGTGGGCATATGATAACGGTATGGGATTATCTACAACTAATTAACACTAATTGCTGCTCTTAAATTAACCCAAGTAAATTGATTTTTAGATTAATCTTTTTACTATAACACACCCTTTAATAGATATATAAAGTTAATTCTAACTTTCTTTCTCAAATTTTAAATGTTAGTGAAACAATGAAATTTACATATTTTAGTAAATCTTTTGATTTATATTTTTTTACTACGGTATTCCGAATTTAATAAAAGACAAACCTTAAATCAACAAGTTTTATATTTTAAAGTAAAATCTTATTCAATATAAATTTAGTATCCTCAATATAAATTTTTATAATAAAATAACCTTTTGAAAGAATGATCGCTATAATTAACGCTAAAATAATAATAAATAAAACAGCTTCAAATTAATAATCAGTTTTAATGCGTTAGAAGAGTAATATTTAGAGACTGTACAGTAGTTGTTATTTTTAAAATACATGCAATTTCTTAAAGTATTTCTTATAATTTTCAGAACATGAAAAAGTTTACCTGTGCAGTATGTGATAAGGCATTCAGTTCAAATTACAAATTGAAACGTCATGAAAAAAAATACATTTGAAAAAATCCAACAAGTTGAAAATAGTGATAATGTAATAGCTAACGACGAATCTTGTGATTTAACCCCCCTTTCGGAAATACTAATTTTCTTAATGAACATACTAAAAAAAGATTTAGTTATTTTTCAATGTTCGAAAAATGAATGGAAGTTACATTAAAAGAGTTTATAAGTAGGAAAAGTGCGGCTAAATGTACAGTGTCGTTAGGTTAAGTTTCAACGAAAACATTGATAACAACATTGAGTTCATGATAGCCTATTTCATAGTGATGGTGCTATTAGTTTAACTAATTAGATATTCCCGATCAAATATTCACAACCATACAAAGAATTTGGATAATTTACGATTCTTTTGAAGTTAGAGGGGTAGGTAATTGATCAAATCATTCATCTAGAACTTAAAATTGGGCAATATATGTTCTTAATGACCTGGTATGGTGTTTGTGTATGATATATATATATTTTTTTTATGTCAACCTATTACAATTTGCTTGTGGTTTGACAACAACTTTTTAAGAAAATAACTAGTTTTATCTAATATTTTTTAATTGAAACTATGAAAAGTTTGATGATATCTTCTTTGAAATAATAAAATAGTGGTATGGAAACGTGTAAAACTCTATTTTATCGCCTTATGTTAAGAAATTAATAGTATGAAAATATATGTTTCGAAATCCTTTTTCCAAAATCATCATAAAATCGTTTAATAGAACTAAAATTAAGAATAATTTATCGATAGAAACATTATTTATTTGTCACTTTTAAGTATTGACTTCGCAAAATTACATAAAATCTTTTCTTACATTACATATTTAAAAGAAAACTTTAAATCAACCCTTCTTTTTTTTCTCCAATTCTAATTTTAAATCATTTCACAGAAAGGAGATTTCCTCGTTATTCTTATTCCGAGTGTGCCAAGCGTCATTACTTCCCTCATCCATGACTCAAGTTAAAAAGTTTGCTCTAATAACCTAAAGAATTGTTGTTGAAGCGTACCATTTTCAACAAAAGACTTAGTGAATTGGACAAGACTATGATGAAGATTTTAAACAGCAACTTACCAGATCATGAAAAATTAATACACTATCATGAAGTACTTCAAAAAAGTTTAAACTTACAAGAATATAATCAACCTTTAGTGAAAGTAGAAATCAGACAAGAACAAGCACCTGAAAGAAAGACCCACCTCAAGCTGAAGCCGAAAAGAAACCTCTAAAAGTCATTTACCAAGACCTTATTCTACCTTACATACCCAAGAATATGCGTGGAAAAGCTGAAATTGTGTTAGGTCTTATCAAGAATCAACTAGATATTTTATCGTGGAACTCTAAAGGACAGCTTATTGCAAATAAAGAAGAAATACCTAACTTTAATATCATTAATTTCTCCACTCATTTATACAAACCTAAAACCAATATATCTTATGGCGATGTGTATGATAAAGTTCTGAAAGATTTAAATATTCCTATGCAGTTTATTGCAAATAACAAGTTGATAAAAACATCTGAAAAGAAGAAAGTTATAAATAAAAGAAAACCTTTAAAACGAGTTGTAAAACCTGCTTTAAAGTGGGAACCTTATTAAATAAATAAAAATTATCATTTATTCAATGTGATTGTTAATATTATTTCAAAAAATCACACAAACACAAGTCACATTTACCGACATTTAAATATGAAAGTAATAGAATGACTTATCATATTAATTAGAATTTTCAATGGGAATCATGCGGTAAATTAAATTTAGTTAATAATTCAAGTTGAAGGTTACAAAATGCCCATATTTTAATAAAAATAGTAAAAAAAATCTTCAAAAAATAACTTTTTTCCCATTCTTGCAGAGTAGTAGAAATTGGAAACTTGCATAAATTTTTAGAATATTAACGTAATTTTTGTTATTTCATAAAGTCCAAAAGTGTAAAAACTATTTCATAAGGCCTACATATTTTTCTCATATGAAAGAAAATTACAAACATTAAAAACCAAAAATATGTATTATAAATTAAATTTATATATACTTAAGTTGAAAATATTATCTTAATTCTCACAAATTTTTAGCGAGACATGTTTTTTTTTCTCGCACTAACGATTTTTTTTTATATAAGTTAGTATAAACGACAGCTTTATACTTTTTTTTTGCGGGAGATATGTTAGCTGTAAAGGCCTCAGGTGAAGTTTAAATGTATATCAAAGCAATATGACGTCGTTCATCAACGTATCTTGAAGTACGTAAGAAACTCTAAACTCGTATCTTTAACTGCTATTTTTTCATAAATGAAAGGGGTTTTTTTAGTTGCAAAAAAAGTTAAGTAATAAAGTGTTAAGTAATAAAGTTCTAGATGAATGATTTGATCAATTACCTACCCCTCTAACTTCAAAATAATCGTAAATTATCCAAATTCTTTGTATGGTTGTGAATATTTGATCGGGAATATCTAAATTAGTTAAACTAATAGCACCATCACTACGAAAATAGGCTATCATGAACTCAATGTTGTTATCAATGGTTTTTCGTTGAAACTTAACCTTAACGACACTGTACCATTTAGCCGCACTTTTCCTACTTATAAACTCTTTTAATGTAACTTCCCATTCATTTTTCGAAACATTGAAAAAAGAACTAAATCTTTTTCTAGTATGTTCATTAAGAAAAATTAGTATTTCCGAAAGGGGGGGTTAAATCACAAGATTCGTCGTTAACTATTACATTATCACTATTTTCAACTTGTTGGATTTTTTCAAATGTAATTTTTTTCATGACGTTTCAATTTGTAATTGGAACTGAATGCCTTATCACATACTGCACAGGTAAACTTTTTCATGTTCTGAAAATTATAAGAAATACTTTAAGAAATGGCATGTATTTTAAAAATAACAACTACTGTACAGTCTTTAAATATTACTCTTCTAACGCATTAAAACTGATTATTAATTTGAAGCTGTTTTATTTATTATTATTTTGAGGATACTAAATTTATTTTGAATAAGCTTTTACTTTAAAATATAAAACTTGTTGATTTAAGGTTTGTCTTTTATTAAACTCAGAATCCCGTAGTAAAAAAAATTTTAATCAAAAGATTTACTAAAATATATAAATTTCATTGTTTCACTAACATTTAAAAATTTGAGAGAGAAAGTTAGAATTAACTTTATATATCTATTAAAGGGTGTGTTATAGTAAAAAGATTTATCTAAAAATCAATTTACTTGGGTTAATTTAAGAGCAGCAATTAGTGTTAATTAGTTGTAGATAATCTCATACCGTTATCATATGCCCACCCTCATAAAACAGGTGAGGTTGATTGCACTTTTAGCTGAAATCATTGTGACGTCAAGACTAGAAACCGGTTATAAGATTATATTATAGACGGGTAATGTGTATGACTCACTGGCACGTTTAAATCTGTTTATTTCTGCTCATATAACTTGCTAAGGAGTTTATTTTTATTTTGGAGTTAGTGACGATGAATTAAGTGCCATTTTTCAAAATCAAGTGCTTTGACCCCAATAAAGGTAATTACTTTTCTCTCGAGTTGGTGTAAAATTTTCTAAAAACCGTCATTTTAATGGTTTCGCCTAATTGATTTGTTCTGAAATATTGTAAACACATTTTTAAAGTGTGTAAATATCTATACGTTGACTATTTATTTTTAGCATTTAAAATATATGTAAAAGTCTATGTGTTAAGTAAAAACAAATATTAAAAAAAACTTGTAAATTTATTTTTAACTGGACCGTATTTCAGATTTAGAAATAGATCAAAGGTAGGTGTTATTAAGTATTTTTTCACCCGTTATTTAAAACTTGTAATTTTATTTTTAACTGGATTGAATTTAGAAGAAGACTAAATATACATATTTACTTGCGTTAAACTTATAATTTTTGGGTTTAGTTTTTTTTTTTGGTGTTAGTTTTAAATATTGTATAATTTTCAATTTTCATGACATTCCTATCCTTCCTATCCCTTACTATAAACTAAACTGTTACCTAAAAAGTATAACTAACTACATAAAAAACATGTAATTCTAAAAACCTAACCAGTTTTTTTCATATGTGTGTCATTCTAATTAACAAAAAAAAATATTTTCCTTTTGATAATAAAATATAGAAAAGTAACAACAAATGTAGTTTTATAATATTAACCTACATGCATATCCATTACCAATCCCTAAATTTATGACTGAAAATATGAATAAAAAAAGTCAAGTGCTTTTACAATTCCAAAAAAAATTCAAAAACAACTAAAGTATGTTTACAAATTTGAAAAAAAATACCTATAAATGAACTAGCCCACATGAAGATTCTTAATAACAAATCAAAAATTTAACTTTAATTTGCATTACTTTTATTCTTAAACGTTATTTTTAAATTCGTCTCATTATAAAATTTTATCATATCTATTTATATCATTTTCTAGACACCGCCTATTCACGAGCCCAGACGCGCACCCACAAGGGGGTCTAAATTGGCTGTAGCCCCCCCCCCCCCCCAAGAAAAAAATTACATTATGTTTTTAAATCTGCTAATAGTGAACACATCGCATACTGAATACTGGTTTGCGGGAGTTACATTTCACTACAACTACGAAATAAATAGCTATTATTACAACTATGAAATAAATAGCTAGCATTACTATTCCTAAGAAATGCACTAAAAAATAAATAAAACGTATTTCATCTATTCCAAACTACATTTATCGCGCGCGCTTGCTTGTTTTGTAAGACAGCTCACATAAAAAGATTTTGTCAAAATAAAACCTAAAATCTTTTATCTTTCTATCATTCACTCCTATAGTCCCTACTCAAAACTTGCATTCAAAGAGCTAAAATATACATAAAGAAATCGCTTAAAATACCGGTTATTCTAAGGAATTTTTAAAATGTTTCCCTTGGTTGGCCCAGGGACCCCCGGTCATCCCCCCCCCCTAATTATTTTCTGAGTGCGCCACTGCACGAGCTCCAATTGGTATCGTATAGCTGTCTATTGATGCTGCTTCGGAAATTACTAAAATCGGCTGATAATGCTCGGACACTATAACTCGGCTGGTGTTGGATAGCTTCCAGTAAAACTTCGGTATTGACAACAGATGACCGCTCAGATCTTGGTCACTCTTCAAGGGTTATGTTACCTTCCTAGAAACGCTTAAATAAATTTTGAGAAGTGCGTGCTCATTCACAGAACCTGTATCTTCAACATCATTAGTATTTTTCGCCCTTGCTCTTGTGTTAGGACCTTTTTTACGGAGGAAACGCAAAATAACACGAATTGCCAGCTTATCGTCAGCCATTTCAAGAAACTGTAACCAGGGCCGGATTTCTAAATAGGCTAAGTAGGCTGTAGCCTAGAGCGGCGAATTTTTTGGGGCGACAAATTTTACGATCAATTAAAGCGGCATTCATCATAAAAAAAATTATAAAGACATTAATATTTTTTTTAAAAAGAAAACAAATAATTTACAGTAATGCGGAAACTGTAAACGTATATATGGGCAATTCTACCATAATTTTTAATTTTATATCCCTTGGGCATAACTTTTAAAAAAATTAATATTTCTTTTCTATTTTTTCTTATTATACTAATAGAATGGTCCTCATATAATTGCAAAATGGAATTTTAAAGCAAAGAAACTCTAAAAAAAAATTTAGGACACGAAACAATGCAGAAAATTCCTTACCTTCCCATGTCCCGAAAGTTAAATTTTTAGTTTAGGGCTCAAACTAACATATTTTTGAGCTAAAAATTACATTCATTTGGATTTTAAATTGAACTAATACTATATCTTAACAAATTCCTTAATTAAAATTTTGACTTTTAATATTTATAATGCGTATTTCTATTCTCCTAAATTTTTGTCCCTGGGTTTTGGTACATTCACTGACCTCATTACTAAAGTGGCGAAGAGAGGCACTGGATGGAGCTACAGTGATTCTTCAGTCATGAAAACTGTATTGCAGAAAACTCACATTTCAGTTAGTAGCCGCATTTTTTTGCTATACTTCACCAATAAGCCCAAAAGTAAAAAACCTCGGTAAAATAAGCTGCGTGTTTTTATTTCTTTCCTTACAATTCCCCATGGTTAAGGTTAATTTTTGCTTAATAATTGGAAAAAATTTCTATAAATATGTTTAAGTGGAGTATAAGGAGTAAAAAAATCCATTTTTATTAAACTGGAGTTAGTTTCAACACAAAAAAGACCGGAAAACTTCGTGAATTTCCTCACCGTCCGTTCTTTACTTGCCGTTCCTAACCGTCACAATGATCTAGGGATGGACAACCGAAACCTGTTTTAAGACTAACCGGTTTGTTCGTGACTTCGGTTTCATTGAAAATTAGTTACTTTCATAAGGCCAGTTTAAACCGGTTTCTTTGATACCAGTTTAAAAAAAAAAAAAAACTAGGGGGCTCCGCCCGCTGCTCGCTATCGCTCACCAACCCTTGTCTTCTTTTTGAAGACAAAAAGCAGATAAAATTGCGTGATAGTTTTCACCTGTTTCGAAAATAAAAAAAACTTTTTGTTCTTTTTATAAAAAAAATTAAATTTTTTTTATTCCATTTTAGCAGAATTAAGCTAATAAAATAATTTTGTTATAAAATGTTTGTTTATTGAAAATGTTTATTAGAGTAATGTTATGTTAAATGATTATTTAAAATAGTTTTGTCAAAATTTTTTAGTATCTTTTTTTACATAATTTAATCCATAAACCTTCTATCTTGCTATAATATATTTTAAGGCAAAATCATATTTTTAATAAAAATCTGTAAACCTTTTCTATATATAAACACAAAACCAATGTAAAAAGAACAAGTTAAAGAACTGTTCTTTTTAAAAGAACAGAAAAGAGAGCAACTGTTCTTTAAAAAGAACGTAACAAAATCACACATTTCTGAAGATTTTCTGTGGCGTTTTGCAGAAAAGGAATAAGTTTTTTTTATGGCTGACTTATTGTAATTTTTAATTAAAAAACTAATTGGAAATTTGAAAAACAAATAAGTGGGCATCGAGGCATAAAGAAAATACACCTTCCCAAAAAAAATTGGGTTTCTGACATCAATATTTCATCATGTTATGGCTGCTGACACTTTCAAATCCTATAATTTAACATAGAGAGAAATTAATTTTTATTTTTAATTAAAAAACTAATTGGAAATTTGAAAAAAAAGGTTGAGGCATAAGGGAGATACACCTTCCCAAAAATATTTGGGCTTCTGACATCAATATTTCATCATGTTATGGCTCCGGACACTTTAAAAGAGCTTACCTTTTTTTAATATAGAGAGATACTGCCATCCCGAATTTTTTTTAAAAACAATTCAAATGAGCCTTGCTGAACTTTTTTTTTTGTAATATTCAGACGCCGAACAAAAAAAAGCACAAATAAATTCGTTATTTCAAATACAACCGTCAACTTTATTTTTTATTTCATTTTTTTTTTTATTAACATAGATCTTCTTCGGAGAAGATTATTGTTTATGTTTTCTGTATTTACATTAATATTTCAGTGAAATTTTTGTTTTTACATTTATTCTGAAGGTATCAGTAAAAGTAGGAGTCCCTGTAATTGAATTGTAATTTATTTTAGTATCAATTTAATAAGCTTTGAATGTGAATCACATTGTTCACTGTTAAGTAATTGCGTTGAATAGAAGTGCATATCGTTGAATAAGAGCTAGTTTTAAAGTGCAGTACACATTGGAAAGCAATACGAGTGCCGTCGCTGGTTGTTCTACCACATCAGTTACACACCTTATGAAACCAGGGTAAGTGAGGTTATTATAAGTGATCAGTTATCAGAAAATGAAAATAGCTGATTTTCTATTTCTATATTTTCTAATTCTATTGCATTTCAAATAAACCTATTTTCTCACTTTTATATTCGCTGTGATATTTTTAAACAGCACATACCACCCTTTTTTGCAGCTAACAGTGCCGGATTTCGGCCTAGGCCTACAAGGCCCGGGCCTGGGGGCCCAGACAGGAAGGGGGCCCTTAAAAAGATAAAATCGCCTAAAAAAATTTAAAATCGTTGAAGTTTATTAAAATCGATTAAAAATTTATGTTCTGTACTAATGTATTTAATTTGCTAAATTTCCAAAGTAGCTTCGAGTTGATGGGGGGCCCCAAATGTCAAGTGTCTAGTGGCCCTGGATTTTTTTTAATCCGGCACTGGCAGCTAAACAGCTTTTTTTCCCCGAAGGGGGAGAAGATTGTGACAGGGGCATCCCAAATAGTAAAATCGAGACAATTTTCTACTATCAACCCTGGTCGAAAAGTCGGTAGAAGATTATGTGATATCAATAAAATTTTGAACAGATGTCAGTAGAGTCGAACTGATATCAGTAAGTGGGCAAGTGATGTCAATAGAAATTAAATTAACTGGTGCCCAACTGACGCAGCTTGCAAGTGATATCGCATCAAACAGACATTAGTAAGATGGCTAGTGACATTCACATTAATTGAAGAAACTAGTGTTCTACTGATATCGCTTGCAACCAATATCGCATCAAACTGACGTCAGTAAGAGATTAAATACTATCACTAGAAACGAATTTATGCCTTGGAAATGTGCATTTCAATCGATACTTTTGCAACGTAATGCGACGTTAATAGCAAGTTATATAAGTCAGTAGAATAGTTGAGAAGAGGTATTATCCACTTATATTTCGTAATACAGTGGTTTGTTAAACTACATTCTTATGACGCATGAACTTACTTAACACTGTACATTTCCTTAAGAATTTTTAGCATGGAGAAAGTGAAAAATGTGGATTTTTAAGTAATAAAGTAATTGTAAAGTTATTACAATCGAACTTCGTGAAATTTAAACTAACTTTTAAAAATTTGTTTTTAATTTGATATTTTTTAACATTTATGAATGAATAATAATTCCATTGCATTTTCAAACTCATAATTTATACATTTCTGTATTTAAATATACTATTTTTTCACACAAATAAAAAATATTGAATTTTACAACGTGTTTTTAAACTGCAAGTTCTAAATACGTAATGAAAAATAATATATTAACTATTTGTACGCTGATCGATTGAAAAAAAAACCATGTTTAATTGCACAAATAAAACCCACGCAACATGAAAATATTCTCAAGCAACAAAAAAAAACTCATCATGTGTGACAAAAAAAATTGAGAAAGGATGAATAAAAATTTAATAAAAATTATGGAAACTGATTATATTCCGCATGGACATGTTCCAGATCTTGAGTGGTAATAGAAATGCTGAATGAAAATAAATTATTT
Source organism: Oedothorax gibbosus (assembly GCA_019343175.1). NCBI lineage: Eukaryota > Metazoa > Arthropoda > Arachnida > Araneae > Linyphiidae > Oedothorax > Oedothorax gibbosus. The sequence goes on along the minus strand of CM033271.1, from coordinate 3,341,982 downwards.
CTCGAACCTTGATTAGTGAATTAATGCCACGTGGGATCAGAACACCAATCAGAAAACCAATCAAAAGAAGGACATTATTGAAGCCTATACGAGAGCGTGAAGTTTGGCAACGCTTGACGTTAATTATAAAATAAAATCAAGCTTTTTAATTGTGGATAACCATATAATAAGCTCCTAATTTCTTGTTATTCATTTTGAAAATCTACCTTATCAATTAATTTAATATGAAGAATTAGCATCAAAATCCTAATCAACACCGAACAGAAATAGTTATACTAGTTTTTCAACCATATTACAATTTTCAGAATTTTTTTTCTTTGTAAACAATATCATCTGGTTCTGAAAAAATGGGCAGGTATCAGGTCTTCAGGTAACATAGATGCGGAATGAAAATTATTTTTTTTCTCAATCCTCGGTTGCAGAATCAATGTATGGGAACAAAGCACCAATCGCAACTTCGATCGAAAGAACTTCAGGAATGAAAGGTGGAAGGCACGTCAAGTGAAAAAAAAACCATTACAAAAGCAAAAGCTATTTATATCACAAAAAACAAATAAATGAAACAGGTTTGAAAATTCTGTAACACTTAAAAAAACATTTCTGCATTCCTGTGGTAAAATTGCTTTTGGTTGAAAAAGCTTCGAACTGACGGGCTCAATGGGCAAAAGTCAACAAGCCAATCTTAACAAAATTGTATAAAAGAACAAAAATAACCATGAATAATACCTTTTGTTTTTTGACAAAAGATTAAGTGAGTACATTTTAAGATAAAAAGCATATTTCATCAAATAAAACATAAATGGGTAATAAATTGTTGATTGGAATTTCATTTCGTAAGGTTAACTGTAACTGCCTGCTGCCCAAAGTTTTTATTTACTTTTTCTTCTTTGAAGCAGTGCCGCTAATTTCTATTAATTTATTATATTAATTAACTATTAACGATAACAATAAATAAACAACAATCAAGAAAAAAAGAAAGGTAAGATACAATCTACTTTAAAATATTATTATGTTGAAATATGTTTGTTGGCCAACGGATATCAATAGAGCTAGATCTCTATTGATATCCGTTGGCCAATTCCCCGTACAACTTTTTTTATGGATCTCTACGGACCATTTTTAGTAGGGTTTTTGGCTGCACAGACCAATTATGGGTCAGCAGTTATTTTGGCAATGCGCGGAACCGAACCTGGGATCTTTCGCATGAAAAAGCAAGAGCAACAAGGCTTAAATATTCTAGATGATTAAAATATTATTAGAAAATATTTCATTTTTAATTACTCTAATGTTATAAGGTTTGTTAAGATCGGCCCCGTGGCGCAGTGCTTTGCATTGCTGTGCCACAGGTTCGAATCCCGGATTGGGCGAGGTTGACCCATCCTTTCATCCCTTAAGTGGGTCGATAAAATGTGTACCAAGCATGCTTGGGAACTAAACACTAGGGGTTCCACGTGCGGCTGACAACCTTACCGGGACATACTAGCACCCCAGAGCCCTAGGTCACGAAAGCTGAAATGGGCACGGCAGGCCTTGGCCCACTAATGGGCTGTTGTGCCGAGGAGAGAAAAAAAGAAAGTTATAAGGTTTGGGTTTAATAAATGTCGCGCTAGAACTACACAAGGGTTAGTCTACTTTTTTTTAGGTTTCCCCCCATATATTTTTAATAATGCTACGCTCTACGGTCAAATACTAAAAAAAATTATTTTATTTTCAAGAATTTACCTTTTTTAAAATAGGAAGATAGTATGATTACTTTCTCATAGTTCAAGAAACACATATAGCAATGAATATCAGAAAAAAATTCAGATCCGTACATACTAGGAATATTAATATTTTTAGTAAAATGGAACATTTAAATATAAATTAGTACAGGGTAGATACAAATTATTCAGATTCAGTGAAAAATTGTTAAAATAGAAATGTTCCTTTTTTAAAAGAAGAGACAAAAATAACTACACAATTTTTATTAAAATAGAAATCAGGCATCTGTTATCAGGTAGTCTAGCTCTCTTTACACTGAAAAAAAAATTTAGAAACCTTTACCAAATTTGAGTAACCAGTACCAAATTATTTGGTCGTATATGAGTTAAGTAGGTGTTTTGTACATGTTACCAAATGATTTGGTAACGAAAATTTGGTACCAGCTACTATGTAATTTTGTAGCTAATACTAAATAAATTTGGTAACTATCACAATGTATTTGGTTTTCGTTACTAAATATTTAGTAAACTGTACCAAACGAGAAAAGTATACTTGCTATTAATTACCAAACATTTGTTTTCAAGGACCAAAAATTTGGTCGAATTTACCAACTGAACTAAAAGTATTAGGTATATATTACCAAATATTTGTTATCGAATACCAAATATTTGGTAAAAATTACCAAAACCAATTAAACTAATTGATTATGTTAACAAATATTTTTTATCTAGTACCAAATATTTGGTGAGATTTACCAAACGATTTTAACGCATGTTATAATCTACCAAATATTTGTTGTCAAGTACCAATTATTTACTATACAGAACCAAACGAATTAAAAGTATTTGTTATATATTACCAAATATTTAATCAAGTTTAAACGGGCCACATTAAAATAGATTGCTTAAAAACCCGTAATGAAGTAATTAAAATGGATGTTAAAACAGAGCTTTAAATTACCTTAAAAACAAGGTGTAGTCTAGTTGGACATCCGTCATAATATCTATAGGTACCTTCCAACCCAACACACTAGGCAGTGTTAGCCTATTCATGACTGCCTAGTGTGTTGGGTTCAAAGGTGCCTATAAATATTATGACTAAGTCTAACTGAACTATATCTTGTTTTTAAAGTAATTTAAAGCTGTGTTTTCCATCCAATTTGAATTACTTCATTTCTGATTTTTAAGCAATCAATTTTAAAAATGGACAATTTTTTGGTACCTGCAGCAAAAATTGTAAAAGTAGTTATTTAAACTAAATTTAGGTTTTGCATGTTATAAAAAATAAAGCATCATAAAACTGGCTTCCTATTTTGTTTCGATTGAGTTTATTAAGCTGGTGACGATACTTACCCAAAATAGCATCCATGACTCAGTAAAAACTCGTGAAACTATATGAAGTTAGTTTTAAATTGAAGGGCAACATATGAAAAATTTAATTTTTTAAATATGAACTTTAAAATATATCTTTTACTATAATTATCAGTCACTCATTAGCGCTGGAAAAACTTAAAAAAAACCCAGAAAGTTCAAAAAGAGTATTTATTTCAGACATAATAAAGATACCAAAGGACAAAGATACTAAAACAAAGGTCAAAAGTCCAAAAAAGTATTTATTTCAAAGATATAAAAACAAAGATACTAAAAGAAATGTCTTACATAAAAATACATTTTTTTTTAAATTAGACATTTGACCTGAAATATTGACCTCGGTACCAATTCAGCACATAAATCAGGCGTTAAGGACTTAAGACTCTTTATCCACATATTCATCTAAAAGCAAAACAACAACAAAAATCAGTTTCGATTTCATAATATACAATGTAAAAATTAAATATAATTTTAATCTTGATTCATTGTTATCTTTAGTAAACTCTATGAAAATTTTTAATATAAAAAAATAATAAAGCTGTTCAAAAATATAATCACCAAAAGCATCTTAAAAATTGAAGTATATAATAATTAAGTTTAAATAAAACACAAAATTGCTTTTGTCAAATTATAGGTAAATTGACTATTTTTATGCAATAATTTAGTACAATTTGCAAAAATTAAATTTCGTAAGAGTCACAAAATCGTTGAATTCCAACACAAGCGAAAATGTTTTTGTTTAGGAAATTCATATTAAAATTAAATTGTAGTCTGACTATTTTTTCAACCCTGGCAATATAAAATTTAAAAGAACTAAATTTTACATTAAAAGGATTTAATTTATTGGAATTTTCAAATGCCAAATATTACTGACAGAGAAATGTATAAAGAGTGGAATAATACATACATTAAACATCAATAAATTCTTAAAAATTTAAAACGGAACTGCATATCTGCCAACATTCCTTAGAGGCATGTCCGTAGTCTCTTTGGCGGGGGGGGGGGGACGATTATTTACCAATTATATTGCGATTATTTCCCAATCACTCAAAAATTTCGATTGCCGGCTATTCTTATCTTCAATCGGCCGATCGATGGAAAAAAAGTCCGTCATTTTGTGGGAAATCAAACAAAAAATACGATTTCACCGCAAACCTTTCCGAATTTAAAAACTTCTTTAGTTTCAATTAAAAACACAATGAAATTCACTCAGCAACAAAAAAAAATCCAAAGTAGCGGGCCTTGGCGCCACGGATCGTAATTTTGTGAAGTAACAAAGTACCTAAAATTTGGTTGACTGATATATCCTGAACTAAAAAAGAAACGAAACCCTGATCATACGACGATTACGCTGCGAACCAGTAAATATTGCGAGAAGTTGTGGTTTGATTAAGCGATTTTTTTCAGAGAGAAAACTTTAAAAAAAAACGAGATCCTACTGCGATTACGTTTACTACTGTAACTAGCAAATATTACTAGGCGAAGCGGCTGGTTGAAAAATCTGATCACAAGTATAACTTTAAAAAGAACACTAACCTTCTGCGATTACGCTTCTAACGAGCAAATATTACTGGGCGCTGAGGCTAGTTGACAAATCCGATCTCATCATAACTAGAACTATAAAAAGAACACTAACCTTCTGAGATTACGCGGCTACTTAGCAAATGTTACAAGTCGTCGTGGGTAGGTTTACTTTCCGCACTAATAAGAAAAATACTTTGATCCGCATTAGGCATTTTATTTCCGCAAATGAAATATACATCGTTTAGATTTTTTTTTTTAAATCCCATTAAAATCACCAGCCTTGTTTTCCTAGGCCGACGAACGATTGATTCATTAAATGCTAAAAAATTACTAATACCAAGGCGAAACAAATCTCCAAAATAAATTTTGTATTTGTGATCAAAGCTTATCCGTAGTTTTGACTGTGTTTCCGTAACTCCGTAGTTTGATACCCTCGTCCGTAGAAACTACGGACAATCCGTAGTAGTTGGCAGGTATGCGGAAGTAACCGAACAAAAGGAAAAAATACGAGACACGCCGACTTTAAACCTAATGGCTTATTAAAAATATATATAACTATAATAATATATTTAAAAATAGGTTTATTGAGATAAAACATTCAATAGCAAACTATAAATATAACAAATGATTATGAAAATGGAAATCTGAAAATATAAGAAACATCTTACGTTTCGAAGCACATGGAAAGTAGTGTACAGAGTATATTAATCTGATGTGACTAACTTAAAATTAGAAAAGTTAAAAATGTATTTAGCTAATATAAACTACACATTTCAGTATTTTACCTAAATATACACATTATAAAACACAATAAATTATCTCTTACCTTGAAACATATCTACCAGTACATTCGCACACCCTGCGTCCGCCATTGTAAATGTTGTTTATTGCCGCCAAACACCCAGGATTCCAAGCTGCCAGCCAATCGGAGCGGTCTAGATTTTGAGCAAAGGATTTTGCTAGGGAGTAGCAAATGTTTTTGTTAACCGCGAGCATAATTTGGTAACCGCAAGTAAATACTGATCACCAAATATATTTGGTAACGGTTACATACCTTTTTTTTTTCGGTGTACTATTTTTAATATTATTGTGTTTTTAAAAGAAAGAAACAAAATAACAATAATATGCTATAAAAATTTTATTAAAGTAGAATTCTGTTTTATATATTTGCACACTGTTGCAAGTCTTTAAAAAAATCCACCTATGCATATTTTTTTTATAAGAAATTATTAACGCTGAACCTGGAGACGAAGATAATAATAATCTTTATTATTACAAAAACAAAAAAGAAACAATATAAAAATTATTTTTTAATGATAATTGGTTATAAATTGGATCTGTAATCACCATGCCAAATAATACCATAATTAACCAAAGAATAAAACCATGCATAATATATATATATATTTTTAAG
>CM033271.1:1930619-2000873 GCA_019343175.1 Oedothorax gibbosus | reverse complement strand
AAAACAACCATGGACGAAATGCAAGGGATTTATTGCTCTTTTTTTCTGCACCTCGATGTGAGAGCGATTCTGCTTAACGAAGGAGTATTAAACTGCTAATATGGGTGCAAAAACCTTGAAACTTATCATCTCCTCCCACCCTTATGTTGATAATATCAAATGAAGCCTGTATGAGCAAAAATTTGGAGGGGTTTTGTAAACAAAATTGACTGTAATTTATTTTGCGTTTGGTGCGCCCATTAATTTCGCTGTATCCTATGTAATAAAATAAACAACCGTTACTAAAAAACTAGAGCTAACTAATATTTTTTAGGTGATATTCGTGTTTAGCACGTTAAAGTCATTCAGAATTGGGTACTTTCATCTCAGTCGCAGAAATTGTTTTAAATTTTGATGTCCAGTGTTATCAAAACACAAAAAAAATTGAAGAAAAATTGATAAAATTAAGCTAATTAATACATTGCACACTAAATTATTTTGCTACAGTTCATTGTTCACAACTCCTCTCTATGTGTATGTTTAAAATTATATTCAGCTGATATAGTAACCAGCTTGTAATTACAAAGAACCATGTTCCGAAATTATTTTTTTTCTGCAGATATTTTTTTAAGATAGGAAAAGCAAACAAGTTAACAGAAACAATTACGAAAAATGAAAGAAAATGGGATCGCATTATGAATAGTGGTTATGAATTCCCCTATAAAAAATTGACTCAGTCTTTATATCTTATTCATAAATATGTTCGAGATGCATTTGAAAACCTACAATTAATTATGTCGTTGGTTGGTTGGTAAACACATATTTTCAGGCTTGTGTGCTTTGTCACAAAGACCCGCTTATAAACCATCGTCAAGAAGGACGGACACGACATACAAGACAGATGCTGCCATCTATCTCTCCACAATTTAGACATGTCCCTGAAAGGGAGGGAAATAGTCTCCAGGGACCTGTACCCGTGGGAAACTGCGCAATGACCGCCCACAGGACTTTCGGACCCAACAGATTTAACGAGCACGTACTCCGCATATACTCGACAAACACAAACATCCGTGCCTTACCGGGATTCGAACCCGAACCCAGAGGCTCCAAAGGCTAGCTCCCTATAACCGTTGCGTCGCAGACGCTTTGTGTATGGCAGTTGGTTTGTGTAACAGTCAAAGTCATTCATGAAAAACATTCTAAAAAATTTCATAAAAGAAAAAAACTGCTATTTTTAAGTATTAAATGGAAAAGTATGAATAAATAGAATATCACGTTTATACCTAAAACTAGAGACATAAAAAAAACTACTTTTGTATCTGTAAAACTAAAAGCAGTTAAAATGATTGGCATGGTTGGTAGACATATTTTCAGGCTTGTGTGCTTGGTCACAAAGACCCGCTTATAAACCATCGTCAAGAAGGACGGACACGACATACACACACATATATGACAGATGTTGCCATCTATCGCCACCTCCACAATTTAGACATGTCCCTGAAGGGGAGGGAAATAGTCTCCAGGGACCTGTACCCGTGGGAAACTCCGCAATGACCGCCCACAGACTTTCGGACCCAACAGATTTAACGAGCATGTACTCCGCATATACTCGGTGGGTCTTCAGAGGTGTCGAGACTCGATCGCGGGACTTAACCACTAGGCTCCCCACGGCCCATTAATTATGTCTGTGACATAAATATTGACTGTGACTTAATATTTTCACTGTTGCCATTTTGTTAAACGTACGAGAAACTTTATTTAAAATAAAAATAAAACTTTTGAAAGAATATTTATTTATGTGATGTAATTCAGTTTGGATTGTTGTAATATCACAATAGAGTTTTTTTTTATGGTTCATTATATATGTATGAAGAAAGATGTATAGAGAATTTTAACTTTGCTTTTTTATTTTTAAAGCATCGATTTTACTAACTATATATTTTTAGAACTGTAAATTAAATTGTGGCGACTAAAAGATATTTATTAAAAACATTGCATCATTATTCTACGAATTTCAAACAAATTTAGCAAGCGATAATGAGTAATTATTAATTTGTGAAAGAAGATTAATGTAAATAGTTAATTTTGGCGTTTAAAAGTTTTAATTAGAAGTCCCTGATAGGCGAGTTTCTCTCTGAGGTGTATAAATAATGTGTTTCCTGTTGAGCATAAATATTGTGTGGAAGTGGCTTACGTAACAGATTCTGTAACTAACCTACTTGTTAAGTTCTGTTTACATTTTATAAACTGCACAATAATTAATTAACATAGATAAAAAGAATGAAAGCAAATATTTCATATAGAACACAGAAGTAAAAAGCTAACAATTATCATCTGTAAATACAATAAAACCCTCACAGTGGTTTTGTCAAACCCACATGACTTGGAAATAGATATGAGTCATCTTTCTAGTTATCCAGTCTGTTCTTGTCCGTTTTTCACGCCTGGCGACAACTGTCATGGTTTTAACGAAATGTTTTTTTTTACATATCCCTGGGTCAAAATTAGACCAGTTCCATGATGTGTGTGACCCTGAGAAAGTCCAAAAATAAAAGTGGGTCATCGTTGATGTCCTTCCACGTCAAACCGAGGCAACGGAGTATGTGTTTGGGACTGGCTTGAGCACCTCCACGACAGTTGGGGCAGTCAGGGAACAGCTTGGTTCCGGCTTCAAACTCTTTGTGTGTCCCGTCCTGAATCTGGTAGCGCTAAGTTGCCATATGTAGCATCCTTTCTCCTCAAATTTGGGATTTGGCGAGATTCATGTTAATTAAGTTTTGGGATGCTGCTGGTGACATTTTTTAAAACCTCCCCACAAACAATTAACGTGTTAATAAGTTTCGAATTTGATCTGTTCCGATAGAAAAATTTCCGAAAATCAGTTTTCAGTCTTTGATTACAGGTATCAGTGATTTATTTCTATAAAAAATGAAGTTGAACGAGGGTCAATATGATATAAGAGTTCTTAAAAAATAAACTTTAAACTAGCTATTTCTTTAAACTTTTCGAAAATTTCTTTAGTAGTTAACTTTAAAGGCATTTTGCATTAAAAACAATGTTAAAATAAACTGTTTCTCCAAATTCCAAATTCCATTTTTTTTAATTTCAAAACTGATAAAAATACAGTTGTTACATCTTCTTCAACTTTTGTTTTTTATTCACCGTGTCAGTGGCTTTCTTCGTTTATTTAATCTCTCGGTTTTTTTTGTATTTTTATTATTTGTTTGTATTATTTTTGTTTTTGCTGTGCCGGCTGGCATATTTCTATTCCTTACATTCGAATGACACCTCGCCAGTGACATCACCGGGCCTTCTTAATGCCAATGCGAACTTTTAGAGTTTTACGCGTTCGTACTTCGTATTCGCTTTGCGGCTTCGTGTCATACTTTAAGAAAATTTTATTTACTATGGAATTACTGAAATCTTAATTACAAATCTGAAATTACAAAACAAAGAAAACTTTTAATTTTCAATGCAACTTGGACGACATTTAAACATTAGTGCATTGTGCAATTTATTTTACTAACACTTATGAGTATTTTACACAGGCCTTCAAATGTAAAATACATACGCTTATTTGTATGCTTAAATACGCGAAGCGGCCAATAGGGAAAAAAAAGACCGCACAAAAAAATACCTTCAAGATCTTTGTTGTAAGTAAAATGTAATTTTTACGATTATTAGGAAATTGTTAGTTTACTTTTTTTACCATATGTTATTGAAAAAGAGAAGCTGAAAATATCCCTCTATATTACCGAGGCTCGACCCAATTTTGTCATAGATACGGACCTAAAAAAATCATAACCTATAACCATTTAGCAATATGTGTTTAATCGAGCAATTACTTTTTACATTTTATCAACAAAAATAAACGATTCAGTAAATAATTATTACACAGACACTTCTTATCTATTCACGCTATTTTTTAGGACAAACTGCAGTTAACTTTAGTGCAAAATGCAATTGTGCAACAATTTACTTAAAATAACCTATTTGATCAATCATATAAAAAATTATCAACCCTGCAATTTGTCCGTTCTTTTTTCTTTCGGATGCGTATATGTATTGGCGTATGTATGATATTATTGATTAAAAAAATACGTTCGATATTTTTATTGTAAATAAAATGTATTTTTTACGATTATTGGGAAATTGTTTAACTTTTTTTTACTATATGTTATTGAAAAAGAAGTTGAAAATATCCCTCTATATTACCGAGGCCCGACCCAATTTTGTCATAGATACAGACAGACCTTGATTGTAAAATATGCATAGGTCTGTGCAAAGTTGGGTTGGAAAAGTTACGTTCACCAGCGAGCCGGCCGCGAAGCGTCCAATAGGAATTGCGCAGCATTTCCCGAGGGTTTGGCGAGCGATAACGAGCAGGGGGAGTAGGCCCCTGCCGGCCGCGAAGCGACCAATGGAATTGTAATTAAAACAAAAATTAATTGATCAATTTCACTTACACTGTAATGTAATTAACTTTTAAAAGGGTTTTATTACCATTAGTTTTTACCCCTGGTATAAATTGCAGCAGCATAACAAAATAATACTTTATTAAGTTTAGTGCTCCCTAGTTAGGGGAAATATACTTTGGGGAATGGGGCATGGCATTCTAATTGAAGGCATCCCCCACTTATTTTTTCCCACTTCCACCACTGATGTCATTGGTAAGATTTTTATAAACTTTCCTTATTGAAATTCAAATAACTTAATAAATAAAATCAAAAAGTATATTGCTAATCATGGTCTTTAAAATAATATTCGATATATTCTGTGTTATAATACGATTTATTCTTATCAAATGCATGTGAAATGAAAATGCCATAGATATCATAATAAAAGTATTAGATTGGCTGATCACGTGACCTCCAATGCTAACGACGGGACGCGCATGGAGGCTTTTTTGGAGGGCTTAATGGCCAGTGTTGCTGCCACTTTAAGGAGAAAAATACTACGAAAAAAATACTATTTAATTCTAAAATTACAAAAAAAAAAATACTTGAAAAGGATTTAAAGTCACTATAAATATTCCAAAATGCAGCTAGTATTTTTACGATATTTTTTTTGTAATTTTAGAATAATTCTAAAATAAATTCTAAAATTAAGTCAAAAGTTTAGTTATAAAGTTTAAAGAGCATATTAGTATTTTAGAATAATTCTAAAATTACAAAAAAATGTCGTAAAAATACTAGCTGCATTTTGGAATATCTATAGTGACTTTAAATCCTGTTCTAGTATTTTTTTGTAATTTTAGAATTAAATAGTATTTTTTTCATAGTATTTTTCTCCTTAAAGTGGCAGCAACACTGGCCATTAAGCCCTCCAAAAAAGCCTCCATGCGCGTCCCGTCCGTCGTTAGCATTGGAGGTCATGTGATCAGCCAATCTAATACTTTAATTATGATATCTATGGAAAATGCATATTTTGATAATATTCGACATCAATGGAACGTGTTTTAAACGTTGTATTTTTGTGCTTTTCATGACTTTTATTGTTTCGGAAATCGCTTGGCGGTCTGGCGCCATTGGCGTTATTTGGAAATCGAAACATAGAATAAATGAATCTTGGAAATAAGTGTGTGTTGCATATAAAATAAATATTTGTAAAAAGTTTACTCAGTTAAAATCAGTTTTAACGTTTCCTTACCTTTCGTACATTTATTTTTTTGTGAAATTATATTTTTGAAATTTGAGTAATGGTTTAATTATATCTTTTTATTTATTTTTTGTGTATTTGGTAGTTTCTATTTACAAAATCGGTATTTAAATGCTATTTTTGGAATTTAAAAGTTATTTAAATAAAACAATATTTTCATTCATTTTACTTTTTTTGAACTTTAAAAAAGTCTATTTAAAATTATAATGATTATATAGAACACCTATTTTTCGTTACTATATTACAGGTATACTTTCCTCAGTTTTATAAAAAATTTTACTTTTGAATTTCGAGATTTATAATATAAAAATTTGGATTTTTAATTCAGTAGTTTCGATTTCTAACATCGGTGTGTAACGTTAAATTAAAAGATTAAAGAACAACAGTTATTTTATTAAATTCGACCTTTATTTTTGTTTAAAGCTTTTTTTAAAAAACTTATAATAAATATTTCCTACATGAATTATAAACATAAAATTGCTTAAAATGATCAGCCTTATTGGTTCAAAACAGTGCGTGTTAATGACTTTTTAATAACATGAACTGACCAGGTTAATTTATTTGAATAAAAAATCTTTTTAAACTTATAATAAAGATTTTGTACATGAATTATAAACATAAAATTGCTTAAAATGATCAGTCTTATTGTTTCAAAACAGTGCGTGTTAATTCCTTTTTATTAACATAAACTGACCAGGTTAATTTATTTGAATAAAAAATCTTTTTAAACTTATAATAAAGATTTTGTACATGAATTATAAACATAAAATTGCTTAAAATGATCAGTCTTATTGTTTCAAAACAGTGCGTGTTAATTACTTTTTAATAACATGAACTGATAAGGTTAATTTATTTAAGTAAAAAATCATGTATACGATGCTCTTATTAATCTTGTTATTTATAATATTTATTTTTTTTATTACTGATGCAAACGCTATTGTTTACATTTCTAACACTAATGAATTTGTATTACTAACTAAACTAAAAGTACTTTGAACTCGTTTTGTCATTTAAATGGAATATTTTTGCTTTGGATCAATTAATTATTTTTATTCCTTTTGTTTTTATAACAAAAATATAAAAGCTAGGTATATCATGTCATACTTATTAAACAAAACATTTAACAGTAGAGTGGCTAGAACAAAATTTGAAAGGGGGTACGGAGAGACGCACGAAAACTTCACCAACGTTTCAGGTTTGTTATTCTTTCAAATAAAAAAAAAATAAAAAAATGTTAAAATTAAAGCATAAAACACTGTCAATTTAAATTTGTTTTAAACTAAAGTACTAATATTGTTTTTTACTTGCACGAGCCAAACCCATTAAAAATAATCATAGTTCCCTGTTCCCTCAATTCTTTTTTAAGTTTTCTCAAATCCCATGTTTCATAAGTACCTATTTTAATATAAATGTAGAAGAAAAAAGAAAAACAACTGTTACAAACAAGTGGATTGCAATAAAAAAAAAACGTCACAGACTGCGTAAAAGAATTATGATTTTTACTAGAAGCGCCAAAAAGAGAGAAATTAAACAAGAGCTATGCATTGTCAAAAAATAATTTTTGACCTTAGATCGCCAAATATCACAGCCCTAAAGCACGTGACTGTTGGAGAATGGTTTCAATGTGAGTATCAGGTAGTGAATGGGACATTTGCATTATCACTCTCTCTATTCTTATTATAACACTATGGTAACGTCTCATTAGTTTGGAATCAATAATACAATTTTTAATTTCACACAAACATAGTACAGATAAGAACGAAGAATAATAAAAAAATAAAATATCAATAACGAACACCAAATATCACAAGAACCATATTCGCGAACATGAAAAAGTAGATACTATTGATTTACCAACACAAAAAGACCAATGGTTATTTATACTAATGATTATTTGGTGTGATATCTTTTTCTTTTGAGCTGAATAATATTAAAAGATCATACGTTTAAAATCTCCATAATCAATCCATTAAATATCGTCGGTAAAATGGCAAAATCACGAATGTGAAAAAAAAACACAAATGTGCAAAGGGATGGAAAACCGGGAACAGTTAAACCGTATTTTGGCTTCGGTTAAATGGGCTAAAATATTTTTTTTAGCTGAACCGGTTAAAACTGGAGAACCGGTTTGAATAAACATTTTAATCTGCTAAACTGTAGGTTATTGTTAGTTTGCATTATCTTCGCATCAGAGCTATGTAATTAAGAACCACAGTCAAGTGACGAGCCGACATCGCTAAACTAACGAAAAAATTTAATGCAATTAGATAAATTAATGGGTTATGGCGACATAAAATAGATTACAATGGATTTATATGATATAGGTTCATTATGTATTTACACTCTCACTGCGGCCCTAAGGCAGGGGTTCCCAACCTTTTTGCACCTGCGTACCACTTGACTTCTGAAGAAGTTTTAGCCTACTACCAGACCTATAAATATTTTAATAAACGTATAACATATACTCTTCTAAAAGTGTTCAAATGCTTTTTGAATTAAATTTCTGTGAAACTTGATATTTAATGATTAGATATTTGTTTATTTATAACATGCTTATAATGTAGGAGAAATAAAAAGATTAAAATGGTATTAATTTACAGTTTTATTTATTACCTATAGGTCTAGAAACATACAAATGAAAAAAAAAATAGTACAAGCTTAGCAAAAAACTAATCCTCAACTTTACGCGTACCACCTGAAACTTTCCCGCGTACCACCAGTGGTACGCGTACCATCGGTTGGGAAACCCTGAACTAAGGCATCAAGCACTATGCTACCGGTAATGCTATTCCTATGACACACATTACGCGGCAAAAAATCTTCAGAGAGGGGCACAAGAAGTGTTATTTTTTAATTAAAAAAACGGCGTAATCTATAATAATAAAAATGAAGTTTTGTATGTATGTATGAGTGTGTGTGTATCTTATAGATTTATAAACTAGACATTTGTTTGACTCGCAACTTGGCAAAAATGCGTTGTTAAACTTAGATTATGATTTTTGAACTTTCAGGTTTCAAAATGTTCTATTTTTAGTGAAAATTCGAATTTTCTGAAAAAACTACACCACTTTGGCTCGAATCCGGTCTTTTTTTACTTTCCTGATGCCATCGGCTAAAAAAATTAAATAAAACTTTTTACGAAAACATTTAAAATTGAAAATGCTTATTTTATTCTTTTGCCATTACCTTCGGAAACTAAATTCATTATTTGAAAAATAATTGACATGTTCAAGTGACGTAATTCCGCCAGTTTCCATTCCCGGATTTTATAGTGGGTTTATTTGATGATTTTTTCATTGATTTTTCTGTTGACTTCATGTATGCATATTAAGCAATAAATGTATAGTTAAGCTATTACTGAACTATGATGGTTAATAAAGGCCATCACACTAGAGCTGCATATTAGTGGTTGGTTGGTTGGTAGACATATATATTCAGGTTTGTGTGCTTGGTCAGAGACCCGCTTATAAACCTTGAATTAGTGTTTTATGTATTTATTGTTTCGCCAAATACGTTGCCAAACTCGCCAAATTATTAACTAAAACTCGTCAAATGGGCAATTTCTTTTATAAATAATTTATAAGATGGTCGATTGTTCGAAGGTCATTGTGTTAGAGCTGTATAATGGGTGCGTTTGTAGCTATATCTATTTTCCCGCCAAATTATTTCCCAAAACGCGCCAAGACAGCTAAAAGGTTTTATATGTTTACGAGGGAAATTACGATATTATTATGCATTCATAGCGTATTTTTTATTTTGTATTTTTAAGGTAATATAAGTAACAGTATTTTTTATACTTTATAACGAGCGGGAATAATAACATAAGTATATTATCCTATAATGGATTAACTAATTAACTTGTACATATATACCTGGATCAATTAAAACTTTTTTTTAGTCCGTGCGAAGTATGGGTATTTATTTGATAGTTTGTAATATAAATTTCCTTATTTATGAATGTAAAATGGTGTCTTAATATAAATTATTCCTTCTAATAAGGCGTTTTTTGCGATTTTTATGTTTTTCAGTATGTATTTGTAAATCATACCTTCTAGATATTTAAGTAGAGAAATCGGCATCAGTTCGTTACATGATTTGCGTTCTAAATTACGACTTCCGTCTCCAAAGCCCTAGTGTAGCGCCAGTTAGTACACGTAACAGTACAGTTAATACACGTTAAATATGCTACAAAGTGCCAGCGGTACGTGCGATGTCGCCATTAAAAGTTGAGTGCCTACTCAGGTGTCTGCTCGTCACATGATTATAGATATAAATTACGACGCCCGTCGCCAATAGCCCTCTTGTAGCTCTATGCGACGATAATTCAAACCTAACCTAAATCGACGGTCGGAATCGTTCAACCAACCAAGCAATTAGAACCGGTTTTTTTCAAAGGCCAATTTTTAGTTACTTTTAACTAGTCCCAGTTAAAACCGGAGGGAAAAAAAAGAACCGATTGAACCGAGAAGGGGTTTTGTTTTTCAAAAACCGCACATCCCTAGAATCTGCACATTCTTCATTTTGTCATTTGACCGACGATATTAAATGCACAAAATGACGTCACAAAATTCATTATCTCAATCTGGAAGACCAAATTGATGGTCTATCTATTATTTGCGTGACAGTTTGAGAATTATGAACTCTTCGAAGGTGTATCCAGAATTCGCCATTCACAAGCAGCAGAAAAAGATCGTCAAACTGCATCCTCCTCCTAAAAGGTGAAAAACTATGTTACTTTTAAATAACTTTCCTTTTTACCGAAACTGAGAAGAATTATTAATATACGTAGAAAACGTCAAATTATCGCTGGAAATCCTCATAAAAGCATCAAAATATTGATAACCATATTTTTGCAATGCTCAAGCAGCAGAATCTGTTGGTCCCTCTGAAATGTCTTCTCAAAAGGTAAAATGAAATATGCCCAAAATTAGGGTGACCAGCAATAAAGTTTAGTCTGTTCAGTTTTTTTTGTATAGCTATAACAATTGTGCAATTAGTCTCAGTTTAATTGTTTCATACATTTTCCAAACAAAAAACAACGAAAATACAATTTAATTCATGAAAATTAATTGATGAATTCATAGTCGAAAAGATAAGAAAAAAGACGCTTATATCACTTTATGTATTTTTCGAAACAGAAAACAAAATTAATTAAATGATGAGTGCAGAAAATAAAGTATACTGAGTGGAGTTGTATAACTTTTTTTAATTAACTACATTAATTTAATTCGATTATAAGAAATCTACTATGATTCAAATTATCATTTCAAGAATGTATACAAGATACATGTATAAAGGATATAATAATATCTTTAAAGAAGGGATTCTTACGGGTGCAATGATTTTATCGGAATCGTTTACGATTCATGCTATTTCAAATTCGAAATCATGCTATTTCAAACTATTACGTTAATATTTGAAGAGCTCAAGTGCATAACAAGTTAAATCACTTTTTAGAAAAAATTGAGTTGGTTAGCTTTTCATGCAGGCATTGTAGGAAGGGATCCATCAACATTTTGATTTGCACAAAAAAGTTTTCTCTTTTTGTCAAAAGTCACTTTTTTGTGCAAATCAAAATGTTGGTGGATCCCAATGCCTGTATGAAAAGCTAACCAACTCAATTTTTTCCAAAAAGTGATTTAACTTGTTGCACTTGAGCTCTTCATTTGACATAAGATGTTTTACTTTCAGATATAATAAAACCAGGAAAAACACGTTTCGAAAGTATTGTATCAGGCTATGCAAGGAATCACTCATTACAGGTAAAGAAATGCTTGTAATGCACGAGTAAAAAAACCGAAGGATATTTAAATCCTTTCTTAACAATCAGTGAATAAATTCAAATAATTTTAGCTTCCACGCTATGTTCATAACGTAAAAAGTTAAAGGTATTATAATCGTTCTGTCCGTCCGTCTGTCTGTCCGTCCGTCACCCACTTTCATAGCCCACACTACAAATGCTACGGACAAGTGTGATACGTCAAAAAATTCAGCGCATCGAAATTAGAATAATTAAAAATTTCAGAGAAGAATTCGAAGTACAGCTGGGGAAAAAAAACGATCCTCCCTTCGTTTTTCGGCTGTTATTGGTCAAGGAATTTTATGAAAGGTGTCATTTTTCAGAAAATAGCGTAAGGAATTGAGAAATGGCAACCAAAATTGTATAAGGGGTCGTCAATATATTAAAAAGAGTACCAACTTTGAATATTCCAATGACAACACTCAATATTTTTTACATAAAAAGTTTCAGCACATTCAAAATACCCCAGGTATAAAAAAGATTTATTTATTTTGCATTATTTGCTGAGATATTACAGCATTAATGTAGAACTCGTTTAGGGGGAATCACCAAAATGAAAAAGCTAATATTTAGGGTATCTTTTCGACAAGCTTACAAAAGGGTTACCATAATCTCGCCAAAGGATGCTAGAATTAAACCTTCTTCACTAATATTGTGATTTTTTTATGTTTTTACCTTTTTTTTTTAGTTTGGATTTTAAAATTCAGAAATAAAATAAAGGGTAGACGAGAAAAAGTTTTAATTTTAAATTAAGTCAATATACGATTATTTAGAACGAACAGATTTTTAAATGCGATTAGTTACAATCAGATTGACAAACATGATTATTACATTTATGTTTTACATTCATTCATATTGCTACAAACAGTTTGTTTAAAATTCGCGCACTGGGTCTGGGACATATCCCGACAGCCGAAATTCCGACAAGCCAAAACGCGACAAGCCAAATCCCTAATGGGTCGAAATCCCGAATGGGTTGAAATCCCGAAAATAGATTTTTGTTTATTTCCACGATTATTTTTTTTTAAATATTCGAGATTATTTATTTATTTAGTTATTTAGTCAGTTAATTATTTAATCAGTTAGTTAGTCGCTTAGTTAGTCAGTCAGTTAGTTAATCAGTCAGTCAGTTAGTTAGTTAGTCAGTTAGTCACTCCGTTAGTTATTCCAGACTGACTAACTTTGTCTAACTGACTATTAATTAGTTAGTCAGTGAATTGACTGACTCACTGACTTACTAATTGACTAACTAACTGACTGACTAACTTACTAACTAACATACTGACTAACTGACTGACTAACTAACTAACTGACTGACTAACTAACTTACTAACTAACTGACTAACTGACTAACTGACTAACTGACTGACTGACTAACTGACTTACTAACTAACTGACTGACTAACTAACGGACTGACTAGCTGACTAAATAACTAACTGACTAAATAACCAACTGACTAAATAACGGGATTTCGGCGTCGAGATTCTGGCTTGTCGGTATTTCGGCTTTCGGGATTGCGTCCGGAACTCCTGCTCACTTTATCGGTAATATAAACCACATATTACAAAACATGATTACGATCTTAACACGATATTTAAGGAAAGCAAAATAAAATTACGCAGAATGATTTGGCAATGATTTTTAACCAAGGCAGTGGGTACTAATCATTTTAAATAATCAATGTGGTAACAATGAAATATGCTAAACACCGAATTCCAATAATTTATTATTTTAATATTTTAGGGTATTTAAATGTTAATATAAAACACACTTTTTGAAATTGTATTGGAAATAACATACATTCAAAAACTAGTAATCGAAAAATTTAATGTTAATTATTAAACAAAATTCATTGTATGCACTTTAAACAAAAAAAGATTTTTAGACATTTGACAGACATCAATAATTTGAATAAACATTTATAAAAAACGCTTTTCAACCAACAAACGATAATGCAAGTTTGGATCCAATTTGCTACGTAATTTTTTACAAGGTCCCTAAAATTCGTTTTTTTCAGTATTTTTACAATAACTCGGCAAATAATCGTTGTTGAATTAAAAAAATCGGGATTTTGCTTCTACTTAATCTGCTTTATCGATTTAGGTAACAAAAATTTGGGGTTGCTATTCAAGTTTTATTTTTCCTTATTTAAATTTAAATAATAAAATAATAATAATGAAAGTTGATGATGAAAAAACTTGTGTGATTTGTTTGTGGAAGATTAATAAGTATATAATGAAAAACAATTTTGGTTTAATTCATTTTATTTGTGGGTAGATGTATGAATAAAAGTTTGTGAAACTTTTTTAAGTTATGGGCGTTCAACTTAATTCAAAACCAATTTATTTAATTAATTTAAACAAATTAATTCAAATTTTCACAGAAATTGAAACAGTATTTTCAATAATTTTAAAAGTTTTTACTAACTTTAGCTTCCACATATTATGTACAACGGTTAATTTTTAAAAATTGACCAATTATTTCAAAAGTATGCACAGAGAATATTCAAATTTACAAAATAACACTTAAAAATATATTACTATTATTATCAGAGGGAGCATAGTCATTGTGCACTTTTTTTAGAATCGCCTATTAATTCAAAGTCCCTTTTTTTAGTTACAGACCTATTTATTTTGTTCATTCCGTTTACGCAGTAATAATATTGTAATTATACAATAGTTCATGATGCAAGAAGTGCGTAAATTAAAACTTTACAGGAGTTTTAAGAATATTATTTTACGCATGAGTCGTTTGGATACATCTTTTTTTATAATCCCGTGCAAATTTTATTTTAAACGTTGCATACAAGATTTTATTAATATTTTGCATACATCTTGTGATTTAGTTTACACTGTTTCAATGAGGGCAGAAACTAACCCCTTTGGGAAAATGGAATGCAATACAGCCAGGCGTGGGATGGGGGGGGGGGGGGGGGGGGGACGAGGTAAAAAAAGTACACAAGGTCAAGAGGGATAAATGAGCTTCGGCCGTTTCCGGTGGGGTGGTGATCGAGTAAGTTTGCTTCTGTATTTTTTTGCATTGATTGCATGGTCATTGAAAATTTCTTGTTTGTGAGATAATGCCCATATATTTGAAAATATATAAAGGACCTTTAATTTTTTTTTGGAGGGAGGGGGGAAGTCTTTCTGAAATTAATTAAGGTTCTATGCTAGTATTTAAGAAAACATCTATTCTAATCTGAGTTTATTTAAACTATTTTAATAAAATGTGCACATAAAAAAACGGTGTCTATTAACTGAAAAGGCTACTATCTTGAAATTACCCCAACCAACAACCCTACAATTCGTTTTTGAGAACGAAAAAAAAATGCGTTTCTGCCACGAAAAGACCGTGTAGACGGTGTAGAACAGGTTTCCGATTTCAAGAATCGGAGAATTTTAATTTCTGGTCTGTAAACTAAAGTTTCAATTATTGTTCCTGTGTGCTTTTAGACGCTGATTTCGAAAATGCAAATAATTTTTTTTTATCGCGTCCAGTTTAAAAGTATTAGAAATTTGGAAGTAGCATTGATTTATTCTATTAGAAATTCCTAATTAGTAAAAAGTTGTTTTTAAATTACTTCCACATCTATGATTTAATTAAAATAACCTGAAAAATGTTTTGGATACTTAAAGCTCATAAAAAAAACATTACAAAGTGTGAAACATTGCAAAAAATTTTGACTTTTTAAAAATATTAATTTCAGTTTAAATCCTAGAAACAGGTATTTCTAAAACTTTTGTTTTTCCATTTCTCCTCAAAAAAGTGTTTCTGCATTATATTTTAAATTTGTTTGGGCGTTAGGTAGCAGTATTGGCTTGTTTTATATTAGGTGACTCTTTTCAGTTTTTCATTTTTGACCTTCCGTGATTTCAATGGATGTTTACAGTCAATGCGAGGTCTTTTCATCTGTTGTGTTTTTATTTTAGTTTAGTTAAGTTAGTTAAATTATCTTCGCATTAGAGCTACACGAGGGCTATTGGCGACGGGCGTCGTAATTTAAAACCACGGTCAAGTGACAAGCCATCAGAGTAGGCACCCAACGCAACCGTTAAGGGAGACATCGTACACAGTTTTGAGACTTTGAAGCATATTTACGTATATATATTTGAAGCATATATATCCTTTTAGTTTAAGGAACACCTTACCAATAGAAATATGGAAAAAAATATGCGAAATTATATAATAGAAAATGATCAATTTTTCAATGGGTAATTTTAGAGAAAAAAATTATGCTTAAAGTTTAATACACATATAAAAAAAATCCAAACAGTATTCTGAAGGCATTTATTAAGCGTACAAGTTATATCAGAACTAGAGATATGGAGAATTGAAATGGTATAAGTATATGCAGTTGTCAAGTGAACCAATAACGTTAACAATCGGACCCGTTTAAGTGGTATATAAAGAAGAGCTTCAACTGATTCCTCTTTATAGTTTAAAATTATGTCAAGTTCATTATAATCTCCATCAACGATGAGCGTCCTGTTGTCGCACTACATCCAACAACAGTGTTACAAAGGTAAGAACAATACAAGTCAGATTTTCTGCAACTGCATGCACCCAAACAACTATTGAGTTCAACTATCAGTTCGTTACATGATTTGCGTTCTAAATTACGACTTCCGTCTCCAAAGCCCTAGTGTAGCGCAAGTTAGTACACGTAACAGTACAGTTAATACACATTAATATGCTACAAAGTGCCAGCGGTACGTGCGATGTCGCCATTAAAAGTTGAGTGCCTACTCAGGTGTCTGCTCGTCCCATGATTATAGATATAAATTACGACGCCCGTCGCCAATAGCCCTCTTGTAGCTCTATGCGACGATAATTCAAACCTAACCTAAATCGACGGTCGGAATCGTTCAACCAAACCAAGCAAGTAGAACCGGTTTTTTTTCAAAGGCCAATTTTTAGTTACTTTTAACTAGTCCCAGTTAAAACCGGAGGGGAAAAAAAGAACCGATTGAACCGAGAAGGGGTTTTGTTTTTCAAAAACCGCACATCCCTAGAATCTGCACATTCTAAAAAAGAAAGAAAAGAACTTTATTTTCAAAACCGAAAATATTGGTTGCCAAGGGCCCCCCGGGCCCTTACAGACAACACAAAAAATTATACAATCAAAATTATCAAGGAAAATTAAAAGCAGCATTTCAGATTATACTCTAACAAAAGGGAACAAAACAACATAAAATATAACAAAACAAAAACTAAAATCTGGCAAAAGATCGGACACACGAGATACACAAACATATTACAGAACGGTAAAATACATAACTTCACTATTGGATTTACAAAACAAATAACAATATTTAATATATAATTCAGTTCACAGAAGGTGATACAATTTATTTTTTTAATTAAATCACAGATTTGAAAAGAATCTCTTCATCAATATTTAAGATGTGACGCTTAACTTCTTTTTTAAATGTATTCTTATGATTTAAACTTACTATTTGTTCAGGCAGAGAGTTAAAAAATTTTGGTGCTAAATACATAAAGCTTTTGTGGAATATTTCTTTATTTGCTTTAGGTATATTGTAAATAGTTGAATTTCTTAAATTGTAGTTCACAGGGTCTTTAAGGGTGCAAACGATCTGTTTTTTATATAAATATAGAAGACTATTGTATACGTATAATTTTCTTATAGTCAAAATCGGGTTATCAAAATTTTCTGGTTCACAGTTTAACATTCGAATCAATCTGGATTGAGTATTTATTAAAGGTCTGATATTATTTTAAGTAGTCACCACCCCATGAGGTTATGCCGTATTGTATTATTGATTGTATAAACGCAAAGTATAATTGTTTTAAAAATGTTTTACTGATACTATTTTTTAAGTAATAAAATGCATAAATACCAAAACGTAGCTTATCATTTACCTTTTTTACATGTAATTTCCATTTAAATGTTTGATCCACATATAGTCCAAGATATTTTATATTTTCTACTCGGTTTATAAGAGGACATTCACAATTTGAGACATTTCCTTGGCATAAGATTTGATATTTAAGAGTTAAGTCTACTGCATGACCAGCGATCATATTAAAATTTATATATTTAGTTTTATCACTATTAATAATTAAGTCATTTTGTTGAAACCAATTTTTAACTTTTATTAGATCGGAGTTTATCATTTCTTTCAATAAATTGTAGTTTTTACTTGAATATACCAAAACAGTATCATCTGTATATGTGATTAATTTTCCAAATAGTGATAGATTACAAAATTCATTACTAAAAATTATCTATAGCAAATTGCCCGAAATTGTGCCCTGAGGTACACCTTTCTTAATAAACAAGTAATTACTGTTCATATTAGTTAGCTTTACAAATTGTTTTCTATTAGTTAGATAAGTTTTAAACCATTCATGCTGTTTTCCTCTAACAACCTGCTGCGTATAACTTGCGTAACAATATGTTATGATTTACTGACTCCAAAGCTTTTGAAATACCAATAAAAAAAATAAACTGTTTTTAAATTATCATTTAGGGATTTATATATTATACTAGTAAATCTGAGAAGAGCATATTTTGTTTCTAGTCCCTTTATAAAACCAAATTGGTTTTTAGAAAAGAAATAAATTTTATATAAAAAATTATAAAGTCTATTTTTCATTGCTGTTTCAAATACTTTTGAGAAAATGGGTAACACAGAAATTGGACGATAATTTCCCATACAATTTATTTCTCCCGCTTTATAGATAGGCGTTACTGTAGCTAATTTTAAGTTTTCTGGAAAAAACTCCCTCTTTAAAAGACAGATTTATTAAATTTACAATTATTTCGGGTTTATGCTTACAAAGCATTTTTAAAACTTTTACAGAAATTTCGTCATATCCGACAGATTTTTTTTTCATTTAAAGCATTAACAATATTTAGGATCTCAATTTCGGATACATCTAAAGAAAAAGAGATTTGCATTCTGAAGCATAGGTTATATTAAAATCCGTAGTATTGTTGAAATTGCTATTTATATTAACACTTGCACAATTAATAAAAAAATAATTGAAATCATTTACAATATTTTCAGTAATAACCCTCGTAAAATATTTTTCTTTTTGTTTTTACCAATAAGATTATTAACAAATCTCCACTGTTTTCTTTGATCTCTATCACAAGCAATAAACTCATCACGATATTTTATTTCCTTTGCAGTTTTAATTTTTTGCTTTACTTCTACAACTATACTTTTATATTTTGACTTTAAATTCATGTCATGAGGGTACTTTTTTGTTTTCGTGTATAGCTTTTGTTTATCTTTTATGAGTTTTAAAATTGAATTATTAATCCAGGTATTGTTACCTTTATTCTTGCGTCCATCGATCAAAACAGTTGCAAGTTCTATTGAACTTTGAATTTTTTTTTGTATTAAATTATAATACAGGTTTACATTTTCAGTTATATTCGGAGTTTCTAACATGGCAATTTGTTTTTCTAGCTTTTTATTAACAATTCGTACTGCGACTTGTTTATTGTATACAGGTTTAAGTTTATTGTTAGGTATTGTGATATTACATAGAATAGGATAATGATCAGTTAAATCATATATAAAACGAGCAGTTTCAACTGGCATATCGGAATTTGCCTTGACAAAAATATGATCAATACATGTTTCCGATATATCTGTTACTCTTGTTGGAATATTTATCATGGATAAGAATCCATTTTCCGATAGGATATTAAGGTAATCATTAACTAATTTACTATTTTCTAAAATATTTATGTTTATGTCTCCAATTAACACACAGTTTTTAAATGTTAAGTTTACTAATAAATTACTAAGTTCTAGGTTGAAGTAATCAATTGTGTATGAGTGAGATCTAGGCAGATAGAGCTATGGCAAAACTTTTGCCATAGGCAAAACGCCGTAGAGCTATGGTAAATTTTTACCATAGCACTATGGTAAACTTATGCCATAGAGCTATGGCAAAACTCCTCTAACTCTTGAAAGGGTCAGGATACAATCAACCATCCAGCAGAATCCATCACCTTACATTGGCTAGGAGTACCGTCTCCCCAAATTTGTCTACCAGCTGCAGTTCAACAGGAAGATGAGTATTGTGAAATTTTGTCAACAAGTTATATAGGGCACTTATTTGAGTGTCTCCCCTATAACTCACTTTTAAAATGACACAATGTTTTGCAATTCAAAAAAGTATGAACTGAAAAAAAGGAAAAAAAGAACATAAGTAGGTACAAAGCTAAATGTAAAAAAAATTACAACTGATGTTCAAAAAACAATTATTCTATTATACATACTTGAATGCAACTTTTAAATTTAACTAATAGATTTTTCTTTTTAACAATTTAATGTTATATTTAAAGAAACATTGATATTTAATTTTTTTATTAAATATGAAATTAATTAACAACTATTATCTACAAAAATAAATAAAAAATAAATATTTATTAACTGATGGAAAATTTAATATTTTTAATGAATGCTATCATTCTGGGACATTTAATACAATTTCTTTACACAGTTATTATAAAATAAATAGTTTTACAATAAATATAATTTAGACGAGGTAAAGTGTCTCCCACAAGTGATTGTACACATGCAAAAATCAATAAAAAAACCTAACTATTTCGCCATAAAATGTTTTTTATTTTGGAATGAAATTTTTTTTTGCATATTTAAACAGTTCTTAACGAAGCAGTATAGAATAAAGTGTAATTACAATGTAAATATTTTTTTTTAAATGACAATGAATAAAATGCTGCACAAAAAGACGAGACAAAAGTTATCGTATTTTAAAAAACATCACTTAATTTGAAAATTTCGAGGTTTTTTTATAATTGTTTAGTATTTAGAAAATCTTTTATTCTTCATACCTGCTTTTAAGCATCTGGGCATAGATGTACTAAAGTTTTGGTAATTTAAACATCAATTTTGTTCCATTCTTTAATCCCTTGCTGCTTTCAGTTGAATTTTTGATTTAATGTGGCGACTTCTTAAACAAATGCCTCTAATACTTTTCAAATATGTTCTGAAGGGTTTAAATCCAGTGATTGATGTGGTGTTTTAAGAAATTGAGGGCAATGATAGAGGCACCATAAACAAACATTCGATGCCATGTGCTTGGGATCGCTGTCTTGGTTATAATACACAAAATTGTTTAAAATACCAAATTTTGTGCCGACACTTTTAAATTGTTGTTGAGAATCGTCATATATAACTCTATGATTCATTATTCCCTGAATGAATACTAAATTGCCTACTCCAGTCACTAACATGCACCCCCAAACCACAACACTTCCACCGCCATTATATGTTTCACTGTTCCAACTAAATTCTTGAGATTAAGTTCTTTATTTTTTCTCTCCATACAATTATGCACCCATCAGAACCAAATATATTAAAATTACTATCTTTTGCAAATAACACATGATTCCAGTTCTGGCTAATTTACTATAGTTTTGGCAAAAAGGTCTAACAAACAGATAAAAACTAACAAACACATTTCTTCGTGCAGCGCAGCTATATATACCAGCGATCCGATAAGGATTCTACGAATAGTTTCACAAGAATTAGAAGTTCCATACGTTTCATTATAATATGAAGTAAATTTTACTGCACTTAGTCTAGACACTGTTTTTTGAGAAATTTACTCATGATAATTCATTGATATCTAGCTAACGAAGTTGAGGACGACCATTGCGCGGCTTGTTTTTTATCCTTTTTAAAAAATGTTTTGTTATGCTGCACTGTTGAATGAGGTAGATTAATTACAATAGTGATTCCTTTAAGTGATTTTCTAGATTTGAGATGAAATATAATTAATTTTAATATAATAGAATAATTAATTGAGAAATTAAATACTGAAATCAAACGATTTTAGTGTGTGTTTTAATTAGAATAAAAAATAAACTGTGAAAATGATGAATTCAAAGAAATAATGTTTTGGTGTACAAAGAAATTTGTTTGCGAATTTCGTGACATTTTTCATTTATTTATTTTCTGGAAAATACTACTTGATTTTTTTTTCTTTTTAAATATTACTCAGATTTATTAAGAACTTTCAAAGATACTGTTTAAAAATATTCAACTGATAAAATTGTTCATTACGAAGTATATATAACACAATTTCTGCAAGTGTACGAACACTTTTGGAAGCCACTGTATATAAACATTAAACAACAAGCAATGCACCATGCTTGGACATTTTTGTGTTGTGCGATAATGTTAAAAAACGATCTACAAACAACAAAAATAATGAGGAAACAAAATAACTTACCTAGTTTATCTTCTTTTCATTCTTCTACACTTTGTTTATTTATTTTATTAATAAAAAACTTATAAATAATGTTATTAGAGAATTTGAAAAGTAAACAACAAGAATACAAAACGGCGGTTACAGCAAAGGAATAGGAATACAGTTATTATCAAAATATTTTGAAATAATATACGGATTTATGGCGAAACATTCATATGTTTTGCTTTAATTATTTTTAGAGCTGTTTTTAGTTAAATTTTTCACTACAATAAACTATATGACATAAGAAACAAGTCTAGAAATACCTTTTCGATGCGGTTTGGTTTGTTTGAGAGCGCTATGCTCTGTTTATTACGACACGTACAGGGATTAAAAATAAGTTACAAATTAAAACTACAATAAATGTGTCCTAATGTAATCCTTTTTGCCCTAATTATTGTTAAAAAAAGTTCGATTTGGAAGATTATTTCTTATTTTTACTTTAAAAAGCATTAAATTACGAAGCCTTGTGACAGGGTTCGATAGCGTGATCTGCTATCAACGAGTAAATAGTGGTATTTCAGAGGTTTTTAACGATTCAATATTTCTCTACGATTACACGTATTTAAAGTTATACCTAATAATAAAGAAATACAATATTAGGTTTCTGCAGCTATAAAGTAATAACCCTTTTCCGATTTTTTTAAAACACGTTTTATGCAAATAAAATTTTTCGGCGAAAGTCAACGATAAAAAGCTCTCGTGTAGCTCTAGTGCGACGATAATTCAAACTAAACTAAACTGAATTAATTTTAAAAAAAATTCCTTCCCTACAAATGTTTTGTACTTATTATAAGTATTTTTATTTTCATTGTCGTACACGTGGCAATAAAAACATTCAGAATAAAACTGAATTTATTATTGAAACTAGAACCAAAAACACCTGAAATATTTTGTGTAACGTAATTTTGCCATTCATAAAACCCAATAGAAATTTGTCCGACAGCTTGATTTTTGATGACGAACTCTTATATTAGAATATTTATTATACGACGAGTCCCATTATATTGTAACACCATAGCCAAAATACTACACGCTGTTAATGTTAAGCCTAACTTGCACCTTCAATTTTTCCTTTGCCAAAATAAAACAAAAAATTCACGTTGTACGAAGCTTATTATATATGTGCATTCATTTATTAACTATTAGTAATTTTAGTAAAATATAAATTATTTGTTTTATAATTCATTACACAATTGAAAATCTACGCGTTCTTATACATTCAGGTTCTTGGCATTTGAGTAATATTTTTGTAGCATTGCTATAAGAAATTCATGACCTATAAATATGCCCACACATATATGGTATATTGCAATGATTGATGCTTTAGTATACATTTACATTACTTTAAAATATAGACGACGTATTGTTATGTTGTGTTCCCATAGGCTGGCCATAGATTTATATTACCATACCATAAGCATATGATGTGTTTCCATAGCCTTGCCATATGTGCTGGGTAGTTTACCATAAGCTCGATATAACCCTAAGGCAGTTATGGCACTTTACCATATAGACGACGCATGTTTATTATGTTCCCATAAGCTTGCCATAGATATATATATTGCCTTACCATAAGCTTATGGTGTGTTTCCATAGACTTGCCATAGGTGTATGGAACTTTACCATAAGCTTGCCATAACCTATGGCATATTCCCATAACCATGCCATAAATCTATGGTGTGTTCCCATAAGTTTGCCATAACCTATGGCATATTCCCATAACCATGCCATAAATCTATGGTGTGTTCCCATAAGTTTGCCATATGTATATGGTACATTTCCATAAGAGAACCATAGCTTATGGTACATTGCCATACGATTACCATAAAAATCTTATGGTTACCATAGATTCCCATAAGGTTTTCTATGGCAATTTTTCCTAAGGGCTAGAACCTTCGAGTTGAAATCCAAACTTCTTTTAAACTCTTGCAGCTGGTCAAGTATTTCTTTTTGGAAAGATTTATTCGAATCAGCAGCTGTCGATGTTTTACTTGATTTGCACTCATCACAAGTCCAGGAGTTTTTCGTTTCTTTTGAAGTCTTCCTGAAATTTGCTTCCCGAAATCCGCAGCAGTAGAAGTGTAAAGTATTTTTACAGACTTTACAACTAATGCAATCCGAAGCTTCAGTTATCACCTCCCTACAACGTGAGCAGTTCGTAGACATTTTGTTTACTAGGACTTATTTGTGAAGTTCAACACATTAATTTTTTTTTAATTTACCGTACTTATTAAGAAACTTTAATTTTCAAAACATATATGATAGTTACTTTGTTATCACATTTTAGCGGCAAAAATAAGTGGTAAATATTTCAAAGCAGAGAGCAAAAAATTCGTACGTCTTCACGTGGCCAGACATTATTCTTCATTTTGTCATTTGACCGACGATATTAAATGCACAAAATGACGTCACAAAACTCATTATCTCAATCTGGAAGACCAAATTGATGGTCTATCTATTATTTGCGTGACAGTTTGAGAATCATGAACTCTTCGAAGGTGTATCCAGAATTCGCCATTCACAAGCAGCAGAAAAAGATCGTCAAACTGCATCCTCCTCCTAAAAGGTGAAAAACTATGTTACTTTTAAATAACTTTCCTTTTTACCGAAACTGAGAAGAATTATTAATATACGTAGAAAACGTCAAATTATCGCTGGAAATCCTCATAAAAGCATCAAAATATTGATAACCATATTTTTGCAATGCTCAAGCAGCAGAATCTGTTGGTCCCTCTGAAACGTCTTCTCAAAAGGTAAAATGAAATATGCCCAAAATTAGGGTGACCAGACGAACTGCATTCCGCAATAAAGTTTAGTCTGTTCAGTTTTTTTTGTATAGCTATAACAATTGTGCAATTAGTCTCAGTTTAATTGTTTCATACATTTTCCAAACAAAAAACAACGAAAATACAATTTAATTCATGAAAATTAATTGATGAATTCATAGTCGAAAAGATAAGAAAAAAGACGCTTATATCACTTTATGTATTTTTCGAAACAGAAAACAAAATTAATTAAATGATGAGTGCAGAAAATAAAGTATACTGAGTGGAGTTGTATAACTTTTTTTAATTAACTACATTAATTTAATTCGATTATAAGAAATCTACTATGATTCGAATTATCATTTCAAGAATGTATACAAGATACATGTATAAAGGATATAATAATATCTTTAAAGAAGGGATTCTTACGGGTGCAATGATTTTATCGGAATCGTTTACGATTCATGCTATTTCAAATTCGAAATCATGCTATTTCAAACTATTACGTTAATATTTGAAGAGCTCAAGTGCATAACAAGTTAAATCACTTTTTAGAAAAAATTGAGTTGGTTAGCTTTTCATGCAGGCATTGTAGGAAGGGATCCATCAACATTTTGATTTGCACAAAAAAGTTTTCCCTTTTTGTCAAAAGTCACTTTTTTGTGCAAATCAAAATGTTGGTGGATCCCAATGCCTGTATGAAAAGCTAACCAACTCAATTTTTTCCAAAAAGTGATTTAACTTGTTGCACTTGAGCTCTTCTTTTGACAAAAGATGTTTTACTTTCAGATATAATAAAACCAGGAAAAACACGTTTCGAAAGTATTGTATCAGGCTATGCAAGGAATCCCTCATTACAGGTAAAGAAATGCTTGTAATACACGAGTAAAAAAACCGAAGGATATTTAAATCCTTTCTTAACAATCAGTGAATAAATTCAAATAATTTTAGCTTCCACGCTACGTTCATAACGTAAAAAGTTAAAGGTATTATAATCGTTCTGTCCGTCCGTCTGTCTGTCCGTCCGTCACCCACTTTCATAGCCCACACTACAAATGCTACGGACAAGTGTGATACGTCAAAAAATTCAGCGCATCGAAATTAGAATAATTAAAAATTTCAGAGAAGAATTCGAAGTACAGCTGGGGAAAAAAAACGATCCTCCCTTCGGTTTTCGGCTGTTATTGGTCAAGGAATTTTATGAAAGGTGTCATTTTTCAGGAAATAGCGTAAGGAATTGAGAAATGGCAACCAAAATTGTATAAGGGGTCGTCAACATATTAAAAAGAGTACCAACTTTGAATATTCCAATGACAACACTCAATATTTTTTACATAAAAAGTTTCAGCACATTCAAAATACCCCAGGTATAAAAAAGATTTATTTATTTTGCATTATTTGCTGAGATATTACAGCATTAATGTAGAACTCGTTTAGGGGGGAATCACCAAAATGAAAAAGCTAATATTTAGGGTATCTTTTCGACAAGCTTACAAAAGGGTTACCATAATCTCGCCAAAGGATGCTAGAATTAAACCTTCTTCACTAATATTGTGATTTTTTTTTTATGTTTTTACCTTTTTTTTTAGTTTGGATTTTAAAATTCAGAAATAAAATAAAGGGTAGACGAGAAAAAGTTTTAATTTTAAATTAAGTCAATATACGATTATTTAGAACGAACAGATTTTTAAATGCGATTAGTTACAATCAGATTGACAAACATGATTATTACATTTATGTTTTACATTCATTCATATTGCTACAAACAGTTTGTTTAAAATTCGCGCACTGGATCTGGGACATATCCCGACAGCCGAAATTCCGACAAGCCAAAACGCGACAAGCCAAATCCCTAATGGGTCGAAATCCCGAATGGGTTGAAATCCCGAAAATAGATTTTTGTTTATTTCCACGATATTTTTTTTAAATATTCGAGATTATTTATTTATTTAGTTATTTAGTCAGTTAATTATTTAATCAGTTAGTTAGTCGCTTAGTTAGTCAGTCAGTTAGTTAATCAGTCAGTCAGTTAGTTAGTTAGTCAGTTAGTCACTCCGTTAGTTATTCCAGACTGACTAACTTTGTCTAACTCACTATTAATTAGTTAGTCAGTGAATTGACTGACTCACTGACTTACTAATTGACTAACTAACTGACTGACTAACTGACTAACTTACTGACTAACTTACTAACTAACTTACTGACTAACTGATTAACTGACTGACTAACTGACTAACTGACTAACTGACTGACTGACTGACTAACTGACTTACTAACTAGCTGACTGACTAACTAACGGACTGACTAGCTGACTAAATAACTAACTGACTAAATAACCAACTGACTAAATAACGGGATTTCGGCGTTCGAGATTCTGGCTTGTCGGTATTTCGGCTTTCGGGATTGCGTCCGGAACTCCTGCTCACTTTATCGGTAATATAAACCACATATTACAAAACGAGAGTTACGATCTTAACACGATATTTAAGGAAAGCAAAATAAAATTACGCAGAATGATTTGGCAATGATTTTTAACCAAGGCAGTGGGTACTAATCATTTTAAATAATCAATGTGGTAACAATGAAATATGCTAAACACCGAATTCCAATAATTTATTATTATAATATTTTAGGGTATTTAAATGTTAATATAAAACACACTTTTTAAAATTGTATTGGAAATAACATACATTCAAAAACATAGTAATCGAAAAATTTAATGTTAATTATTAAACAAAATTCATTGTATGCACTTTAAACAAAAAAAGATTTTTAGACATTTGACAGACATCAATAATTTGAATAAACATTTATAAAAAACGCTTTTCAACCAACAAACGATAATGCAAGTTTGGATCCAATTTGCTACGTAATTTTTTACAAGGTCCCTAAAATTCGTTTTTTTCAGTATTTTTACAATAACTCGGCAAATAATCGTTGTTGAATTAAAAAAAATCGGGATTTTGCTTCTACTTGATCTGCTTTATCGATTTAGGTAACAAAAATTTGGGGTTGCTATTCAAGTTTTATTTTTCCTTATTTAAATTTAAATAATAAAATAATAATAATGAAAAGTTGATGATGAAAAAACTTGTGTGATTTGTTTGTGGAAGATTAATAAGTATATAATGAAAAACAATTTTGGTTTAATTCATTTTATTTGTGGGGGTATGATTGTATGAATAAAAGTTTGTGAAACTTTTTTAACGTTATGGGCGTTCAACTTAATTAAAAACAAATTTATTTAATTAATTTAAACAAATTAATTCAAATTTTCACAGAAATTGAAACAGTTATGTTCAATAATTTTAAAATTTCTTCACTAACATTTAGTTCCACATATTATGTACAACGGTTAATTTTTAAAAATTGACCAATTATTTCAAAAGTATGCACAGAGAATATTCAAATTTACAAAATAACACTTAAAAATATATTACTATTATTATCAGAGGGAGCATAGTCATTGTGCACTTTTTTTAGAATCGCCTATTAATTCAAAGTCCCTTTTTTTAGTTACAGACCTATTTATTTTGTTCATTCCGTTTACGCAGTAATAATATTGTAATTATACAATAGTTCATGATGCAAGAAGTGCGTAAATTAAAACTTTACAGGAGTTTTAAGAATATTATTTTACGCATGAGTCGTTTGGATACATCTTTTTTTATAATCCCGTGCAAATTTTATTTTAAACGTTGCATACAAGATTTTATTAATATTTTGCATACATCTTGTGATTTAGTTTACACTGTTTCAATGAGGGCAGAAACTAACCCCTTTGGGAAAATAGAATGCAATACAGCCAGGCGTGGGATGGGGGGGGGGACGAGGGTAAAAAAGTACACAAGGTCAAGAGGGATAAATGAGCTTCGGCCGTTTCCGGTGGGGTGGTGATCGAGTAAGTTTGCTTCTGTATTTTTTTGCATTGATTGCATGGTCATTGAAAATTTCTTGTTTGTGAGATAATGCCCATATATTTGAAAATATATAAAGGGCCTTTAATTTTTTTTGGAGGGAGGGGGGAAGTCTTTCTGAAATTAATTAAGGTTCTATGCTAGTATTTAAGAAAACATCTATTCTAATCTGAGTTTATTTAAACTATTTTAATAAAATGTGCACATAAAAAAACGGTGTCTATTAACTGAAAAGGCTACTATCTTGAAATTACCCCAACAAACAACCCTACAACTCGTTTTTGAGAACGAAAAAAAAATGCGTTTCTGCCACGAAAAGACCGTGTAGACGGTGTAGAACAGGTTTCCGATTTCAAGAATCGGAGAATTTTAATTTCTGGTCTGTAAACTAAAGTTTCAATTATTGTTCCTGTGTGCTTTTAGACGCTGATTTCGAAAATGCAAATAATTTTTTTTTATCGCGTCCAATTTAAAAGTATTAGAAATTTGGAAGTAGCATTGATTTATTCTATTAGAAATTCCTAATTAGTAAAAAGTTGTTTTTAAATTACTTCCACATCTATGATTTATTTAAAATAACCTGAAAAATGTTTTGGATACTTAAAGCTCATAAAAAAAACATTACAAAGTGTGAAACATTGCAAAAAATTTTGACTTTTTTAAAAATATTAATTTCAGTTTAAATCCTAGAAACAGGTATTTCTAAAACTTTTGTTTTTTCCATTTCTCTCAAAAAAGTGTTTCTGCATTATATTTTAAATTTGTTTGGGCGTTAGGTAGCAGTATTGGCTTGTTTTATATTAGGTGACTCTTTTCAGTTTTTCATTTTTGACCTTCCGTGATTTCAATGGATGTTTGCAGTCAATGCGAGGTCTTTTCATCTGTTGTGTTCTATTTTAGTTTAGTTAAGTTAGTTAAATTATCTTCGCATTAGAGCTACACGAGGGCTATTGGCGACGGGCGTCGTAATTTAAAACCACGGTCAAGTGACAAGCCATCAGAGTAGGCACCCAACGCAACCGTTAAGGGAGACATCGTACGCAGTTTTGAGACTTTGAAGCATATTTACGTATATATATTTGAAGCATATATATCCTTTTAGTTTAAGGAACACCTTACCAATAGAAATATGGAAAAAAATATGCGAAATTATATAATAGAAAATGATCAATTTTTCAATGGGTAATTTTAGAGAAAAAAATTATGCTTAAAGTTTAATACACATATAAAAAAAATCCAAACAGTATTCTGAAGGCATTTATTAAGCGTACAAGTTATATCAGAACTAGAGATATGGAGAATTGAAATGGTAAGTATATGCAGCTGTCAAGTGAACCAATAACGTTAACAATCGGACCCGTTTAAGTGGTATATAAAGAAGAGCTTCAACTGATTCCTCTTTATAGTTTAAAATTATGTCAAGTTCATTATAATCTCCATCAACGATGAGCGTCCTATTGTCGCACTACATCCAACAACAGTGTTACAAAGGTAAGAACAATACAAGTCAGATTTTCTGCAACTGCATGCACCCAAACAACTATTGATGCATTCACATTTAATAGTTTTCAAAAACCCCGTAGGCGCAGCGTCCTTTTTGGTTATAATAGGCAGCAAACCTCTGCTCCCTTTCATCCAGCCGCAATCGAACGTATTTTTTAAATTCCTCTCCAAGTCATAACTTGATTACTGCATCAGAGGTTTGTGGCAGCTTATCTAAATTGAGATTTGTGGTGCTGGAAAGAAATTTCGAAAAGCGAAGAATTGTGAGAGACCGATCTTTGCCTCCACCAACGAAACTAAAATTTTTTCTCTGGCTTTTGAAATTTCTGTCGCAGTAGCATCAGAGTTATTGAAAACATCTGCCACTTCTAACAAAAATTGATTCCTTTGAAAAAGATTGTCGAATTTGCTTTTTCCATATCCGAAAATGTTGAAAGTAGATTCACATCCAATAATGGCATGAAGGAGTAGAAGATATTCAGTTGAACCATTCAGAAATGACGAAGAAGAGTAGAAAATGTCAGGTAAATTGCTTTTCCATGGTTTTTTAAAGGTAGATAATATTGACAACATGAAGATCACCAGTAAATACCACGTGTAGGTCATTATCTTCACCCACAATTAAAACAGCCTCATATTGTGAAGATATTGATTTGGCAGTGTTGACGATCAGAAC
Source organism: Oedothorax gibbosus (assembly GCA_019343175.1). NCBI lineage: Eukaryota > Metazoa > Arthropoda > Arachnida > Araneae > Linyphiidae > Oedothorax > Oedothorax gibbosus. Next base: position 1,970,311 of record CM033271.1, on the reverse strand, counting down.
GTCAGCATCTTCGCCATATGTCTGAAACCTCAAGTTCATTTCTAAATAGAGTTACAAAACCGTGTTTCGTTTTCTTCACTGGACAAAAACTTCTCCTTAGGTGTTGTGTTTACTGTTGTTCTGTCAAATATCACATCATCTGAGATATTCAACCTCCTTGATTGTTCAGCGCTCTTAGTACTCAGCTAAATATCCTCGGAGTAGCCGTCAAATACAACTATTACCATCACCATGGAGCTATAATGCTTGAGAATGTACTTCCGATAATCAGTGTAAATTTTAGAAAACGTCACATTTCGACTCCACACCACTTTGTGGAGTATCAATAACAACTATGCACCGATACCTAAAAAATATTTGTATAAAAGCATCGTTATCATGAACTTTGGGGCTAAAATTATTTCCATTCTTTTCTCTGTGTCTTTGGCAAAACATATAACGACCTCTGCTCATGTCTCTCGAAAAATATACCTAAATTCTTTGGTATTGAATCTAAATTTTTGTTTTTAGACCTTACTAAAATATAAGAAATGATGATGTCTACAAGTTTCAGAATAATTATGTTCCACTAAAATAAAGTTTATTACTGGATTATCGATATTCATTGTACACTCGTGAAATTGTCGTAAGTGAAAATCCAAAATTCATCTCCTATTCGGAGATGCATGAATATGGAATTCCATTTCTCAACCCCCGATACTTTTAAAATCCCTTCAATTTTCATAACCTGTCATGATAGCAGCACATAGACGCTGCTGAACATAGCGATGAACTTCGATTGGTTTTATACACCTTTATTCGCCTATACCAGTTATTTTGGCTCTACAGTGTATTTTACACATTTCAAAGTTTGATTTGTAATATTTGATGTACGAGATCCAAATTATTCAATCAATTTAGGTGTTTAAAGTTTCAAATAAAACTCAGCCGTATTTCTCGCTTTTTTAAAGGTGTAAAAATCTCGAGTAGGAGTTATAGGTGTTTGGCCCCATTCAACTCACGAGACAGGAAAATGTAAATAGAAAATCAAAGAAAGGAAAAATAATTCAAAAACTGAATAAGAAATAAAACCTGAAACTAGTTATAAAAAAAAAACGAAAAATGTTCGGAACACTCTAAAAACCGTTTTGGAATCCTGCTTTTACATCAAAAGTTTAAAAAAGTTAAAGGAACTAGAACACCGGAAAGAATTTCGTTAATTAATTTCTCAGAAAATATTAAATATTTATTGTTTGTTAAGCATAATTAAGTTACAAATTTTAACTTAATTTGTTTTTAATATTTATCCTTATAAAATCGAATTTGAATTTTAAAAAAAAACAAGGTTAAAAGAGTTAAAAAAATCTTTACAAACCAAGTTTCCCCAAAACTTCACTAGTTCCTAAAGCACCGATTTTTTAATAAAAAGTTAACATGTTTTTAAAAATTGCATTTTGGGTATCCTTAAACCGGTTTTTTTCTTATCGGTTAAACTGTTTTTTTTCACCGGTTTGAAAAAAAAAACGGTGTTTCCAAACTCGAGAAAAACAAATTTAAGGAGAAATATCGAATGTTATAGTGGTGGATTTTGGTTAAAATTTTGGACTTTTTTGGTTTTTTTGAAGGGGAGGCAAGTGTTGGAGGCATTACTGTTGGGAGGCATTACTGCAAATATGATTTGAATGAAGATTTTAAGAGGCTGTATTGCCTGTTTGGTGTAAAATTGAACCAAATTTTTTATTAAATCTTTTTAGTTCACCAGATATCGTTTTTTTTAATTTATCCTAGAAAAAATACAATTCATCAATAAAAATGCAAAATTAGGCCATTATACTTTAAATTAGCTTAATCTCGTATTTGTGTCTAAACTTTTGCAACATACAAATTTTTATTTTTTGCAAAAAAATTATTGTTATAGCAAATCAAACAATTATGTTTCAATTATAGCATATCAAAATATGTTTTTAATATGTTTAGGGGTGTTTTGTTATTCTACTATCACAATTCAAAATTTTACAGCTAAATGACGTCATTGTCTAAACTTTTGCATCGCAGTGTAGTCCAGATAGTTAAGCTTTAACCCTTGGGCGATATCGACATAGATACCCGTCAGCTTACTGTTCGGTTTCTAGCAGCACCCATAAATTTTAAAAATATTAAAATTAATAATTTTATTAAATTTTTAAAATTCAAAGCATTATATATAAAATTATATTATATATATATATAATATATATATATATATATATATATATATTATATATATATATATATATATATATATATATATATATATATATATATATATATATATATATATATATATATATATATATATATATATATATATATATATATATATATATATATATATATATATATATATATATATATATATATATATATATAATATATATATAATATATATATATATATATATATATTATATATATATATATATATATCTCTCCAAGGTAACATTACAATGATATAGGCAGTACATTAACAGCATCTACGAAACCAACAAAGACGTTTTCATGTACATTTATTTTTTTGCTTAGAGATTACTTTCACACCCTAATTTATGAACACACATGAAAACGTCTTTGTTGGTTTCGTAGATGCTGTTAATGTACTGCCTATATCATTGTAATGTTACCTTGGAGAGTTTCACGAAAACCATACTTGCGGTTTTAACTGTTTAGAAACGTGCTTTACATGTCTTTCTTTTGGTTGTGCAGGTTTCCCCGCGCTGGCGTCCGACCGCATAGGCCCCTGGAGACGGCTAATGAAGGCGCTGGTGCTGGTGGTGTGCGTGTGCGGGTTCCTCTACCAGACATCCGAGTTCTTGGGCCTGTACCTCGAGTACTCTACTACGCTGAACATGCTGGTCGAGCACCCAGACTCGGTCTCCGTACCTGCCATAGGGGTCTGCAATAATAACAGGTAGCATATGTGTAAAATCTAGTAATAGTATAAATGTAGAGTTTGACCACATTTCTTAAATTCGTTTCACGTTGCTGTTTCAGTGTGTAATCTTTTATAAAGAAAGATTGGCTATAGAGGTTAGATGCCAGTGGTTAAATGAGTTTTGAATAAATGGGCCGACTGCGGCTGATTGCTCAGGGAGATGGTAGAAGGGCCCGGGTTCAAATAGCGGCACATCGGAATGGATATTTGTGTTTTATGCTTGTCTGTGTTCGTTCCGAGTACACTGCGACATGCGTGCTCGTAATTGCTCATTCGAATGTCCCGAACAAGATCTCACTGGTTTGCTTTAAATGCCCGCTCAAGTTTCGACCTCGTCACTTTACCAGGATTACAAATTATGTGGCATAATGGCTGTGGTAAATTTCCACGAAGTTGATTGGTAATCAGTTATTCGAAGGCCTTAACGTTTGGATAACTCAGCCATAGGTTGTAGCTTGTTCGTCCCTATGCCCACAGTGGGGTATTTGACCCGAATTCTTGGCAATAAATCAAAAAAAAATATTTTTCAGCTACAATTATAAAATTGGTGTCTTTTAATAGCTAATTAAGTGGTGCATCTATCTATATAAAGAATTATTATCTCATACAAAAACATTCGTTTTTAAAAGCATCGAAAGTCGGATTTTTGCTAAAATTATTGTACTTTTTTCTTGCATTTCAGCGTTTTTTTATGTTTATAATTAATTTTTGGCTTGTTAAATTTTTTTTTGTTCAAAACTACAATAGGTGCATGTAATAGAAGAACATTTGAGTTTATTATAAAATAAAAAATATTTGTTTTTAAAAAATAGTTTTGACTTTAAATTTAACAATTAAAGTTAAAAAAGATATTTTTTAATAACAAAAAAGTTTAAAAATAGGATATTTTGTTAAGGTGCCCGCCTGAATTCGGCACATCTACTACCACCAACATAATCCTCAAACATTGGTTTTTCATGTTCAATAGTCAAAACTTGCTACTTTTTGCTATCTTTGCAAAAAAAATGTTTTTTTTTTTGCAAAATAGCAAATCCAAGTATGTGCTTAAAATTTCCAGCAACAATTGGATTTTTGCTGGAAATTCTTTTGAGAAGTCTTTATGTAGGTTTTTGAGGATGCTGAATATGAAAATGAGGTTAATTAGTTCAAAAAAATGTGAGCTTGAATAAGTATAGGCAAAAAAATACATTTTTATAAAGTACTTTGCTTATGGCATTATCGGTCGGATAGTTTGACCACGCATGTCTTAAGGTAGAAAACTTTCGATCCAATTTAGAAAACAATTTTTTCTTTACAATAAATTGTTAAAAATAATCCTTGGACAAAGCATCATTTAAAAATATTCTTCTACAAAAAAACCTTTAAATATGCATGATACAGAAAAAAGTGAATTCAATGAAATACAAGTAAAATAATCAAACTCTTTACTTTCTAAAAAAATTAGTTATATACAACGTTAAAGTATTAAATATATGTATTTTTCTTTTATGAAATGCATTAAAGTAATATATGTACAACACTGACATTTAACAACTTGAAAATAAATTTTCGCGAAATTAGTGTAAAAGGATCACAGCAATCAGCATACAATTCATGTATATTATATGGTATAAGCTAGATTGTTTATAAACATAATAAAAGTGAACCATAATTAGGTTTTTAAGTTTAAATGGCTCTTTTATATACTACAAATAAGGTTGATTTTTACTATAAATTAATTTTAACAATATATATTTTGACTTGATTTATAAATGGATTCAATTTTTTGGACTAATAATAAAAGTGATAAAACAATAAAAAATAATGTAATAATAATAAGGTTATTGGTTATTAATCATCGCTATCTAAATCGGTAGAAACATCGTTTTCATCTTCCGAGTGGATAGTCTGTTGATTTGAAGGCTTCAACATTTCAATCACTTCTTTGGGAAATTTAGTTATTTTTTTTTGTGGTAATTGTCGGAAGCTAGTTATGTATGGATCAGAAGATATAAGTAAATTGTTTAATACGTCTTGGTTTGTACAAATCCTTGTAGTCTTTCTCGAGTATTGTTTTCTGTACTCTCTAAAGTCCTTATTTCTTGCTTCTTGTGCTTCCTCACTAAGTTGACCAATGGGAAGTAAAGCATGTTTAATAATAATGGGTCCGTGCATCAGAATTTTATGCACCGAAGTAGGCATTGGATACCAAGGATATTTGGACACAAACATTGTGGCTGTCGTGTAGCAGTAGATTTCAAATTTGTCAATTTTGATTTCATATCCACTTGAAATTGTTTGCTATTCTATGAAAACGAGTAATAACTGTCTCATCAATTTGAGTTATTTTTGCAGTCAATTCGGGATTTGCAAAGAACCGCCTTGCAGTGTTGTCATCATTACTATTTCCAAACGCTTGCTTTTGTTTATCAATAATTAATCCCATTTCAGCTTTGAATTTATATTGGATGGATTTCTTATTTTCGGCAACAACTTTTTTCTCGCCTTCTAATCTAGCTTGTCACTTTTTTTATTGGTAGCTTGTTAGCTACATGGAGTAAACACTCCATAAAACGTATCCATCCATGTAAAATTGAGATGCCGAAATCTACTTTTTCTTCATCCACTGGTGTAGATTGCACCTTTGCCAAATTGTTAAAATCTTTTGATGTTAACTTACAAAGATAACATCTTTGGGTCGATTTATTTTGAGTAACTGCATTGCAAACTTTACCGTCGATCATAGTAAATAACATAATTTATGGTTAATAATGCAGTTTCGATCTTTTATCATTATTTCTGTTGGCTGAAGGGAAGAAATTTCAATGTCCATTCGGTATTTCACCTCTGCGATAGTGGTTGGTGTTTCACGTTGAAAACAAAACCTTATTGGGCGGCAGTATCGTGTTGAAGAAGGACGAGGGTTCTTCCATAGAACAACAAGCACATTTGAATTGTCGCTAATCAATTGAATAGGAACTAAAGACGTCATCAAAACACTTGCATCGCTATCTGCAGGGGTGTCTAACTTTTGTTGTGTACAACTTAACTACAAGTCTGCAAAGTTGTGTCCAGACTCTGTCTGGAAACCGTTCCAGTGTCTTAGCTGGTGTTGTGTGACACACTATCTATGCGGTGCTGTACTTTTATTTTTAGCAATAAATTTTTTCCACCCCCTCATTCCCGAAAAGTGGGTTACGGGGATTTGTTTACACATATGGGTCGCTACTAACATTTCAGTGCCGAAATGTGAACGATTAGGGGGGTAAGTGAAAGTAAGTCCACTCTTTCTGCTGAAAACAGTTGTAGGAGTAGGTTTGTTTCGGGGCATGGAACAATTATATGGCAGTGGTTATTGTTAAAAAAAATATGTATGGTGATCAAAGTTATACACGAATATGTTTTTGAAGATTCTGAAAAGAAATCGAAAGTTTTCTACCTTAAGACTTGCGTGGTCAAACTATCCGACCAAAGTAATGCCATAAGCAAAGTACTTTATAAAAATGGGTTTTTTTCCACACTTATTCAAAATCACATTTTTTGAATTAAATAACCTCATTTTCATATTCAGCATCCTCGAAAACATACATAAGACTTCTCAAAAGAAGTTCCAGCAAAAATCCAATTGTTGCTGGAAATTTTAAGCACATACTTGGATTTGCTATTTTGCAAAAAAAGCCATTTTTTTCCAAAGATAGCAAAAAGTAGCAAGTTTTGATTATTGAACATGAAAAACCAATGTTTGAGGACTATGTTGGTGGTAGTAGATGTGCCGGATTCAGGCGGGCACCTTAACAAAATATCACATTTTTAAACTTTTTTGTTATTAAAAAATATCTTTTTTAACTTTAATTGTTAAATTTAAAGTCAAAACTATTTTTAAAAAAATCTATTTTATAATAAAGCTCAAATGTTCCTCTATTACATGCACCTATTGTAGTTTTGAACAAAATTTGTTTTAACTAGCCAAAAATTAATTAGTAAACATAAAAAAAAACGCTGAAATGCAAGAAAAAAGTACAATAATTTTAGCAAAAATCTTTAAATGGATAGATGGAAAAATTCTTATATGGATAGATGCACTAATTAATTAGCTATAAAAAACACCAATTTTATAATTGTAGCTAAAAAATTTTATTTGATTTATTGCCAAGAATTCGGGTCAAATACCCCACTGTATGCCGGTCCTAAACCCGGGTAAAAGAGGAAGGTTGAGCGGTGGGCTAAGGGATACGGAAAGTTGCCACGGTGGAAAGTTGCCATGCTGAAGATTGCCACGAAGAGAACTAAGAGGGGGGAGACGGGTTACTGTTTAAAAATGTGGCGTAGAAAGGAGGGGGGGGGGGGCGTACCGAGTAGGGTGTGTTCCGAGCGATGTTCGAAAGTAGAATTGGAATAATATCGAACTATAATGAACTAAGATATTAAGTACTATAATGAACTAAGATAAGGATATAAGTTGGTTATAAAATTTCACAATTAATTGCATTGTCTACTATGTCTACTCAGGTTAAGTTAAAGATTAAATTACGCCTTAAGCACATGATCGCATATGTAACTAGTGTAATACTTTTTTGAGGAAGAAAATAAAAATTGCGTGGCAATAAAATTATTTTTGTTTGATTAGCGTTGCACTAGAGCTACAAGTGGGCTGCTACGTCACAGTTCCGGGGATCGATTCCCGGATTGGTCGAATCGGATCGAAGCGTGGCGTCATTTGTGGATGGTCCCCGTGACAATATCATTCGGTTAGTTCTTTTCGTGGCAATCTTCCGCGTGGCAACTTTCCTACAACCGTGGGTTACCCATCTTCATAAAAAACAACTGCTTACGTAAATCAAGAGAAACAAAAACTTACTCTGAGGCTGGGCGATTTGATCTGCGAGATCCCCGATGAAGATTACCTTGTGGAGGTTGAAACGGAATCAGCTATGATGCAGATAAGGCAAAGCCGAAAGTAACCTTATATGCGGATAAGATTATCCTGCCTAAAATCATACTTAACGTATTAACCTGGAACGTACAGCTGGGGAAAAAAAAACGATCCACCCTTTGTTTTTCGGCTGCTATTGGTCAAGGAATTTTGTGAAAGGTGTTTTTTTTCAGGAAATAGCTTAAGGAATTGAGAACTGGCAACCAAAATTGTATAAGGGGTCGTCAACATATTAAAATGGGTACCAACTTTGAAAATTCCAATGGCAACACCCAATTTTTTTACATAAAAATGTTCAGCACCTTCAAAATACCCTATGTATAAAAAAGAATTATTTGTTTTGCATTATTTGCCGAGATATTAAAGCATTAATTTTGAACGCGATTAGGGGGAAATCTCCAAATTGAAAAAGGTAATATTTAGGGTGTCTTTTCGAAACGACAAGCTAAGAAAAGGGTTACCATAATCTTGCCAAAAGATGCTAGAATTAAAACTTCTTTACTAATATTATGATTTTTTTTATGTTTTTATCTTTTTTTTTAAATTTTAGATTTTAAAATTCAGAAATAAATAAAAGGTAGACGAGAACAAGTTTTAAATTTAAATTAAGTCACACATACGATTATTTATAACGAACAGATTTTCAAATACGATTAGTTACAATCAGATAGACAAACATGATTATTACATTTATGTTTTACATTTTATGCAAATTTTTGTTTCATTTATATTGCTACAAAAAGTTTGTTTAAAATTCGGCGCACTGGGTCTGGGACATATCCCGACAGCCGAAATCCCGACAAGCCGAAATCCCGATAAGCCAAAACCCGACAAGCCGAAATCCCAAATGAGTCAAAATCCCGAATAGGTCGAAATCCCGAAAATAGATTTTTGTCCATTTCTCGATTTTTTTAATATGGAGATTTTTTAATATAGAGATATTTTTTTTAAATATTAGAGATAATTTATTTATTTAGTTATTTAGTCAGTTAGTTATTTAATCAGTTAGTTAGTCACTTAGTTAGTCAGTCAGTTAGTTAGTTAGTTAGTCAGTCAGTAAGTTAGTTAATCAGTCAGTTAGTTAGTCAGTCCGTTAGCTAGTCAGTCAGTCAGTAAGTTAGTTAGTCAGTCAGTTAGTCTGTTAGTTAGACAGTCAGTTAGTCAGTGAGTTAGTTAGTCAGTCCGTTAGTTAGTCAGTCAGTTAGTTAGTCAATTAGTCAATGAGTCAGTTAGTTAGTCAGTCAGTTAGTTTGTTAGTTAGACAGTCAGTTAGTCAGTGAGTTAGTTAGTCAGTCCGTTAGTTAGTCAGTCAGTTAGTTAGTCAATTAGTCAATGAGTCAGTTAGTTAGTCAGTCCGTTAGTTAGTCAATTCGTTAGTTATTCCAGACTGACTAACTTAGTCTAACTTACTGTCAATTAGTTAGTCAGTGAACTGACTGACTCACTGACTAACTGGCTGACTAACTGACTAACTAACTTACTAACTAACTAACTTACTAACTAACTTACTGACTGACTAACTAACTAACTGACTGACTAACTAACGGACTAACTGACTGACTAACTAACTGACTAACTGACTGACTGACTAACTGACTGACTAACTGACAGACTAACTGACTAACTTACTTACTAACTAACTTCTGACTGACTAACTAACTAACTGACTGGACTAACTAACGGACTAACTGACTGACTAACTAACTGACTAACTGACTGACTGACTAACTGACTGACTAACTGACTACTAACTACTGAACTAACTGACTAACTGACTGACTAAACTGACTAAACTAACTGACTGTAACTAACGACTGTAACTAACCGACTGACTAACTAACCGACTGACTGACTAACTAACGGACTGACTGACTGACTAAATAAGTAACTAATAATAACTAAATAACTAACTAAATAAGTAAATAAATAAGTAATCTCTAATATATATATATATTTTTTTTAAATCGAGAAATGGACAAAAATCTATTTTTTCGGGATTTCGACCCATTCGGGATTTCGTCTATGTCGGGATTATAGCCTTTCGGGATTTCGGCGTTCGAGATTCTGGCTTGTCGGTATTTTTTGGCTTTCAGGATTGTGTCCGAAACCCCGGCTCACTTTATCGGTAATATAAACCACATATTACAAAACGAGAGTTACGATCTTAACACGATATTTAAGGAAAGCAAAATAAAATTACGCAGAATGATTTGGCAATTATTTTTAACTATGGCAGTGGGCACTAATCATTTAAAATAATCAATGTGGTAACAAAGAAATATACTAAACACCGAATTCCAATAATATTTTAAAGTATTTAATTTTTAATATAAAACACACTTTTTGAAATTGTATTGGAAATAACATACATTCAAAAACATAGTAATCGATATAATTTAATGTTAATTATACAAACAAAATACATTGTATGCACTTGAAACAAGAAAATATTTTTAGACATTTGACAGACATCAATAATTTGAATAAATATTTACCAAAAACGCTTTTCAACCACCAAACGATAATGCAAGTTAGGATCCAATTTGCTAAGTAATTTTTTACCCGGTCCCTAAAATTCGTTTTTTTCAGTATTTTTACAATAACTCGGCAAATAATTATTGTTGAATTAAACAATTCGGGATTTTGGTTCTACTTAATCTACTTTATCGATTTATGTAACAAAAATTTGGGGTTGCTATTCATGTTTTATTTTTTCTTATTTAAATTTAAATAAAATAATAATAAAAATGAAAAATTGATGAAAAAACTTGTATGATTTGCTTTTGGAAGATTAAGAAGTATATAATGAAAAAAAAATTGGTTTAATTCATTTTATTTGTGGAGGTATGAATAAAAGTTTGTGAAACTTTTTTAACATTATGGGCGTTCAACTTTTAATGCTTATATATCAACAAATAAAGCAAATTAATAAATTTTCTTTTGGATCTGGGGTATTTTGAAGATGATGAACATTTTATATTAAAAAAATTGGGTGTTGCCATTGGAATTTTCAAAGTTGGTACTCAATTTAATATGTAGACGACCCCTTATACAATTTTGGTTGCCAGTTCCCAATTCCTTACGCTATTTCCTGAAAAATGACACCTTTCACAAAATTCCTTGACCAATAGCAGCCGAAAAACGAAGGGTGGATCGTTTTTTTTTCCCCAGCTGTACGTAAAATGTTCCAAATTGGCAAAACCAGACAAGTTGTGAATAAGGCGATAAATTACGATATAGAAGTATGTCTGAAGCTAGGTGGACAGGCTTCGGAGAAACTGGGACAACTGATAAGTATTGCATACTATATCCGGGATATGAATTAAAACACAAGGAAAGGTGTAGCAATCATTTTAACTGAGAACGCAAGAAAAAGTCTGATAGACTGACAACCATTAAGCAATGTAATTATAAAAGCAAGGTTCTATTCAAGATTTGTTAAAATGAGTGTCATTCAAATATATGCGACAACAAATGATGCTGGATTTAAGGAAAAGGAGGTGTTTTACTTCTAATTGCAAAAACTGATTGATGGTGTTCCCAAACATGACCTACTACTAGTGATGGGTGACCTGAATGCTAAAATTAGAAAAATATTTACAGAATATGAACATTGAACATGCAGTTGGAAATAAGGAATTAGGTGAGAGAAATGAAAGATGCACGCGATGTTAAGGGTTTACGTAAGTTTTATGACACGTGCGAAGTACGTATTCGTAGTTACGGATCTTGCGGTAGTTTATTGAGCCCTATAATATTAGAAAAAATTCCCGATGAAATGGGATTGGAATATAATCGTAAAAGAAGTTCTAGGGACGAGTTTAACATTAATGAGCTTATTGAGTATATACGAAATGAGGTAGAATGTCGAGAATCGGCAATCACGCTTACGAGTCAGGGTACTAATTATCAAAATTATCAAAGAGGTAGAGGCAGGTCTGACCACCAAAATTATCGTAGGTACAACAATTCGTCAGCTGCTGCATTTAATACTGCTACTATTTCGAACTGCTTGTTCTGCAATAAACCACATGATACATTTAAATGTACTGAGGTTAAGTTAGAGGATAAATTGACTAAGTTAAAAAAGGAATTTAGATGCATTAAATGTTTTAATAAATTTCATGGTTGGCGAAATTGCAGAAACAAAAGTAATTGTAAATGTGGATTAAGATCCCACCACGAGTCAATTTGCAATAATGTATCAGTATCTGAACTGAACCAGACCAAAAAGAAAACGAAACTCAATCTTTCAGCCCAGTGTCCCAATCTCACAGTAATATAGTCGGATCGAGAAAGGTTATTTTACAGACATGCACAGCAATCGCAAAATCAAACAGCGATAGTAAATTTGCTCGTATTCTTCTCGACCAGGGTTCGCATCGCACATTTATCAGTGAGTCATTGACAAGGGACTTGCATTTAAATCCAATTAGACATGAGAATCTTTCAGTTTTCGCATTTGGCGCAAAAAGTGCCAAACAAAAAGTTTATCCGGTTGTTCGCGTTATGCTGGAAAAAAGAAACAAAAATGGAAAAAAAGCAGCTGAGTGTCTAATAACTGAAACAATAAGTTCGGCTCCCATTATCCCGCCGTCGGATAGAGTAATAAATAAAATGAAAGAATTAGGAATGGATTTTGCAGACGTTAGTGCTAGTGAGGGAGAGACGTGTGATTGCGAAATACTGTTGGGTGCCGATATTTTCTGGGATGTTGTGCTGAGCGAGAGAGTTAAAATATCTCCACACCTAATGGCAATAAAATCCCATTTGGGATGGCTCGTGGCGGGATGTGAGTTTGAAAGTAGTGTAAGCCAAACATTTTCAATTGTTGTTGGCAATACAGTGTTATTGAATGATTTATCTAAGTTTCATGATCTGGAGAGTTTAGGGATAATTGATAAAGGTGATTCTTCTTGTGAAAACGAACTGTTAGAAAAATTTAGATCAAATCTAATTTGATGGTAGTAGATACACAGTAAAACTTTTGTGGAAGGATAATGCCAAGGAAATGTTAAAAAGCAATTTTAAAGTGGCGTCAGAAAGATTTCGTAGATTACGTTTGCGTTTCTTAAACGATTTGAATCTCTATAATGAGTATAAAGATGTAATTCAGGGTTATGAAAGCGAAGGTATAATAGAAATGGTTCAAAAAGAAAGTATTCAAAAGGGGGTTGAATTTTATTTACCGCACCGAGCAGTTATTAGAAACGATAAAATAACCAGTCGTGTGAGGGTTGTGTTCGATGCTTCTAGCCATGCAAAAAAACAGTTATCGTTAAATGACTGTCTCCATGTTGGACCCGATTTGTACCCTGATATTTTGGATTTGTTGCTTAAACTTAGAGAGAATCCCATCGTATTTACCGCAGACATACGCCAAGCTTTCCTTCAATTGCAACTCGATCAGAATGATAGGGATGTATCTAGATTTTTTTGGGTTAACGATCTTAGTGAGGAAAATCCAATTATTTATAGATTTTGTAGCGTGTTATTCGGTATTAATTGTTCTCATTTTTTGTTAGCGGCTACAATAAAGGAATATATTAAAAAGTATGCTAAGAGTTTACCATCTACTTTTCAAATTTTAAATCAAAATTTGTACGTCGATGATTTAATAAGTGGGCAGAAAACAGCTAAAAATGCGTTCCAAACTATTCTCGAATGTGTACAGATATTTAAGGACGCGGGTATGGATTTACGGAAATGGCAGAGTAATAGTAAACAGCTTCGTGAAATGTGGGGAGAATCAGATATACATGTAGAAAACGAAAACAGTGAGAATAAATATCTAGCCCAAAGTGACTACCCTCTTAAAGTTTTGGGATTAGGTTGGAATCCTGAAAAAGATACGCTTTATTTTGATATAAGAAATTTAATCACTGTCATTTCAACCCCAGTTTTGACGAAACGTTATATTTTAAGAGTAGTGAGTATGATATTTGACCCCATTGGTTTTCTCGGACCTTTTACGATTCGAATTAAAATGTTGATCCAAACATTGTGGAAAGCTAATGTAGATTGGGATGAAACTCTATCTTCAGATATTGGGTCAACATGAACACAGTTGTGTGAAGATATCAGAGAATTAAATTTGTTAGAAATTCCGCGCTACTACTTTTTTGAAATAGGGAATAGGGAAGTAGATCGCATTGAACTTCACTTGTTTTCTGACGCCAGTTTAAAAGCTTTTGGGACAGTTTCCTATTTTAGAATTATTACTCGTGATTGAACAATTGTTACCTCACTGGTCTCCGCAAAGGGAAGAGTATCACCCGTGAAAACAACAACACTTGAGTCGAAACAAACTTTGCCTCGTTTAGAACTTATAGGTGCAGTGTTGTCAGCAAGGCTAACTAAGACAGTGTTGAAGTCTTTTAGTGAAACATTACGTGTGGACAAAATATGCCTTTGGACGGATTCGTTGATTGTGCTCTGTTGGTTGAAAACTTATCCTCTCAAGTTAAAGCAGTTCGTGTCGAATAGAGTTAAAGAGATACAAGAGTTGACTTCAGAAGCCACCTGGTTACATGTGTCTGGTAAAGATAACCCAGCGGACTTGATATCTCGTGGAGTGCCAATGTCTGTACTGCGAGAGTCCCGACTCTGGTTTCACGGTCCAGACTGGTTGTCACAATCTGAAGCAGACTGGCCGTCACAAGAGCTTCAAAAGGTTGACAGCAACTCACTTTAGATGAAGAAGGTGATAGTTCACGAATGTCTTGTACAACCGAAGAAACAGCTACTTGACTTTTCCAGATACAGCTCGTATCTAAAAGTCCTGCGAATCGTAGCATGGATGAGAAGATTCGTTTCAAGAGCCAGAGGAGGAGCATGTCAAGGTGAAAATCTAACAGCACAAGAACTTGAAGAGGCAGAGAAGATCTGCATACGGGAAGCTCAAGCTGAGTTCTACCCGTTAGAGATGATGAGTCTCCAACAGAGAAGACCTGTGGGACGGGACTCATCGATCAAGACCCTGTCTCCATTCCTTGATGAAGATGGTACCATAAGAGTGTCAAGCCGTTTAGATGAAAGTGATCACTTGACGTATGATGAGAAGAAGCCAGCACTTCTCCCGAACAAAGCAGTGTTAACCAGTCTCATAATTCGCAGAGAACATGAACGAGCCTTTCATGCTGGAGTTGACTACACTCTGACCAGAATGAGAAGGATGTTTTGGATACCAAAGGGGAGACAGTGTATTAAACAAGTCCTTCATCGTTGCCTCATCTGCCGACGATCAACTGTGAAACCAGCGGCGCTGATGACTGCACCTATCCCAGGAGACAGATTGACCATGACACCACCCTTTTGCGTCGTAGGAGTGGATTTCACAGGGCCAGTCTTCGTGAGGGTGGGTGAAGAGAAAGAAAAAGCTTACATTTGCCTTTTTACCTGTGCAGTAACAAGAGGGGTACACTTAGAGCTCGTGTCAAGCATGTCCACAGAAAAGTTTCTTCTGGCACTTCGTCGTTTTCTGGCCCGCAGAGGCAACTGTAAAGTCATCTACTCGGACAATGCTAAGACCTTTAAGAGTGCCAAAAAGGAGTTGTTCTCCCTCAACAAAATCGTCAGGGACTCAATGATACAGAATTTCATCTCTACAGAAGGGATCACCTGGAAGTTCATTATGGAACTATCCCCATGGTGGGGAGGGTTTTATGAACGGCTAATGGGAACAATCAAAGACCCTCTCAAAAAAAATTCTTGGCAGAGCACTGCTAGGTTTTGAAGAGATGACAACAGTTCTTACAGAAATTGTTGTGAATCACCGTCCCTTGACTTACGTATACAGTGAGGAACCAGAAGCCCTGTCCCCAGCAGACTTTCTGTACCCCGACAGGAACACTCTTGATTACCCGACGCACTTCGTACAACTTATTAACAACGAGTCATCCAGAGAGAACTTAAACAGAAGAGAGAAGTACCAAACTGTGCTTTTAAACAGAATTTGGAAGAAATGGAAAGACCTGCTGCAACTGAGGACTGCGCTGTATCCTCTAGAAATTAACTAAAAATATGGTCACTCAGTATACTCACTCATTTAGGGCAATAGACATTAAACATTACTGATTTTCAATTTATGTTAATTATGTCAAGTTGTTAAATTTTTTTTTCTAATTAAGAACAGTTGAACTCTGTAAGCAGAGTTCAGTGGGGAGTGTGGCGAAATTGTATAGTGTTTTTTCCCCCAAGCGCTGGTATTGATATTAAAGAATCCTTTTTTTCTCCTTCCATTTGTATGGCTAATGTGCATTTCTTTTCCCATGCTCTTGGGGATTAATGATTTCTTTTCCCACTATGTTTGTATTTCAGTTGAAAGAGCAATAATCGCCAAATATAGTAACTCCGGCTTAAGGGGTCTCATAAGTCTTAAAACGCCCAAAAAACATGAAAATTGACATATTTTAAGCTACCATTTCTTTATTTTGGGGACCTTACTTATAAAAAAATATATGTTATTAAAGTTAAATATGTATACTCTTATGTCGCATTTTCAAATATAATTTGAAACATAACAGATTTTAACCCTTTATGTACTGACTGTACTTATAAATATTACTTAAAAAAGTCAATTAAAAGGCCACTATTCCACTTTTCATTATTCAATTTGGAGAAAACCGGGATAGATACAGTGGTGGTCAGAATTATAAGGACAATGGAAAAATTGCTAGATCTTTTCGACAGATCACGGTTGAATTATGCAAATTTTATGTATGTTAGCCAATAGTAAACTAAGCATTTTAAATAAGATTTTTTGCAAATATACATAAAATTCATAATTTTAAAATCCGTTAAAAATTTTAACATACAGCGAAATTGGCCAAAATTATAAGGACAATTGCATTTCTGTAAGTCTAAAGCATACATTTACATAAAACTAGCAAAGTTTCTGCTTTGAACACGTCATTACATGGTGTTATAAAGATTTTGCGAATGTTTGAAAACTTCATTACCCCTATATTCAACCATGCCCCTAGGTACGAATCTTTCGGTGTTTGAAAAAGTAAAATTAATCGCTTATAAAAATTCTGAACTTACTGGACGGGAAATAGCATTGAAATTGAATAGATCAAAGACTGTAATATATAATTTTTTGAAAAATCCTGGAAATTATGGAAAAAAAACACCCAGGTAGGCCATCTTCTGTGTCTTCGAGAGATAAAAGACGAATTATAAGTAGAGCTTCCAATTAAAAGCAAACATCGACAGAAATAAAGCGTGAACTGGACTTGAACTACAGTGCTCAAACCGTTCGCCGTGTTTTACAAAATGCCAAACAGGTTCGATACGGAAAACTGAAGTCACGAACTCACGACCCCTAATTCTGTAAAACTGTTGACTGATTGGCCAGCTAAAAGTCCCGATCTAAACCCAATCGAGAATTTGTGGGGTATTTTGGCGCATGAAGTTTACAAAAATGGCACTCAGTACCATAACAGAGAACATAACAGAGAACGAGAACTGATGTCATCAATTGAAAAGGCATGGAAAAATATCCCTGTGAGCACCCTAAAGAAACTAACGAGCTCCATGACGTCAAGATTAATTAAAGTAATTGAAAATAAGGGTGAACTTATTAATTAATAATTGTTTTTACTTGAACATTTTAAATGCCCTTATAATTTTGTCCAGTTTCTTAACAATGTATTTATTGTTTATTATTTTTATAAACTCAAATTTTGTATTTTAAGTTTTTTATTGTTCTTAAAAGATTTATAGCATAAAGAAGTATTTTATATCTAAATCCATGTTCATTTAATTCAGAAATAAATTTTTTCTGTTCAAATTTTCAGTTGTCCTTATAATTTTGACCACCACTGTATAACTTTTCGATTGACAAACTCAGTTTTAACACATTAAAGTCTGTAAAGAGATAGAATAAGTTTGTCTTTAAATTTCTACTTTAGTTTCCTGCGCCAGCTCGTGGTGGACTTATGGTACTTAATAACACTTAAAAGCCGTTTGTTTCCCTTTTCATTGTTAGTTTGAGGGGAAATAGATGGTAAGCGGCTTTTATTAATGTAGTACGCGATTTCAACACATTAAAGGCTAAAAAGGTCAAATAAATTAATTAAACGAAATGTCATTCTTAATCAGTGTAATTTAGTAATTATAAGTAGATAGGAAGAAAAAAGAAAATAAATTCGGGACATAAAGTGCATTTTTTGTCCCAACTATTTTTTTATCCTTTTATATTCTAACTGTTTATAATAGCTTCTTTGAAATATTTAAAGACAAATAATTCAAATTAAAACTTAATTCGGGTCATAAAGGGTTAAATGATATGCAATGTGTGGCTGCTCACGAGTTAAGGGCCTACATATCTTTCCCCCTAGCTCCAGTAGGGAGTAAGATCTGCCTCTTACCTTTATGATGTTCAACCTCGCAATTTTGAACACCTTGAAAACAGGCAAATTCAACACAGTGATTTTATCAATTCCAATCCTAATGAGAAGGAATACTTTAATGTGTTTATCTTTTCTGACAAATATATTTTATAAACATTGTTCGTTATATCTCAGTATTTTTATTAATCGCTCTCTATGTTTTCTGAAGGATCCGTCGCACTGCGGTGTGCACCTTAAACCCTAACGAATGCGTATGGAACCAGTCCGACTTCTGCAACAGATACACGAGGTACTGCATTAAGAACGAGGAACCGATGAAAGCGGTGGGTACACAGTAAAAAAAATATTACTGAAATTAACGGTTTATGTACTAGAACCTAAACCCTTCTTTTTTCTTGGTTTCCCTATTATTATTATGGCAGATTTATTTTTCTCTTGCTTGGCTGTCAGCCGTTTATTTTTTCTTTTTATGCTGAGTTAAATTATCTTGTTAATTTTATTCTTATACCAAGTGACCATATGTAATTTATACCCTAATATAATTTCATTTCTTTATTTGTGTGTTTTGAACAATTTTAGCCTCTTAAATTGAAAGAATTGTGTGGTTAATTTATATTTTTATGTGTTTTTGAATGTTCTGTGTCATTTTTGCGCCCCATTTTAATCTTTTATGGAATAAACCTAGTGTTTGGCGCAGTATGTCCTTATATGCCATTGCGCCATAAAACCCGAACATCCATCCACTGAAATTTTCGGGACTCTTCCGTTTCGTTAGGTATTTTCCCGTGCATTTACTTAAGTTCCGTTTTTTATTTCTTAGCTGTTGTAGTTTTATATGAATGTATGTAGGTTGTATGTTAGGTGTGTGTGGTGTAGGTGTGTGTTTAGGTACATATATATGTCGGTGATATTAGGTACATATACATATATATGTCGGTGGAGGCTTTACTTGGATTATTAACAACAATAAACCTGTTTTAGAACACTTGCATAACAAAAATATTCCTTCAGTTGACACTTTTGACTTCAAAGATTTATTTTCTAGCCTACCTTTATTCCACCTAAAAGACGTCCTCCCTGCTTATTATAATGATTACAATAGTATATTAAATATTAATCAGGAATATTGGAACAAACTCATTAACTTTTGCATTTTTAATAATTTTATTTACAATAGTGAACAAATCTATCAACAAGTTAATGGAATACCACAAGGTAGTTCCTTTTCAACTATCCTTGCAAATTTATTTTTACACTGGTTTGAGAAAAACTACACTCTTTTAAACTTCACTGCCTTCCGATTTGTTGATGACCTGATTGTCTTTGATTATCCTAATTTTGTACAATTAAAATTTTCATTTTTTCCCTCAATAAAAGAAATAGCTTCAATTTTTTCGATTCTCTCAACAATCTCACTTTCAAAAACACATACTTTAAAATTTTGGTCTCTGACCTATTAAAGCTTAAAACCTCGAAAATGAATGCTCCTAATAAGAAGGATAAGAGATTCTTTACATTCGATTTTTTACATCCAAGTTATGATCATTTCAATTTTCACAATACTATCAATAATATATCTAACCTTTTCCCTATTAAGAACCTAAACATTTCCAAAGCCTTTAAATACACTACTCCATTTGGCAGATCCATTTTCAACTATAATGATTTTTGTTCTAATACCGTCTCTCACCGTGATACCATTAACTGCTGCTGCACAGACCCCCATTATAAAGATTTCATTGATCATCATCACAATCACATCATCACTGGTGACCTAAATTTAATTGAAGATCCACAATTAAGGGATGTCCTTTCAAAAGGCACTAAATTCAGACCAATCTTCCATAAAAATATTGATAAATATAAGCTTTCTTTTCTTAATAATATTGACAATTTCATCCTTAAAATTTCTTACCAGTATAACACACCTTTGGAACAGTTCACTATGTGGAAGTGGACACTTTTTAAACATTTTCAAACCTTCATAGATAACAACTTTTATAATTTTAATTTCTCCCACTACAACCAAAAACACTTAAAAGCTTCTGTCAAACACATCCAAAATAATGTTATTATAACTCCAGTAGACAAAGCCTCCAATAATTATGCTTTCATTTGTAAAAACTTCTACTTGTCTCTTCTTGACAATGAACTAAAATCATCCGACACATACAAACTCTCCAATTTGGACTACAAAAGTGTATGTAAAAAGATTATTGCCTTCAATAAATATTTTAAAATTAATAACTCCTCCATTAAATTTCCCTATGTTACCATCACTCCAAAATTCCACAAAACCCCTTTAGCTTTTCGCTTTATAACCTGTGGTTTCAACACTTACATCAATAAACCTGGTGATATCTTTTTTAAATTGCTGAACAAACTTTACAATTTTCTTGCCGGCCAATCCATAGACTCCGAGATAACAGCTTCTAATTTAGTACTGTTGTTTTCTTTAGGCTCTCTATGTTGAGGTTCGGCACAAAATTCCCTCTTGTTTCACTATTACGTTTCTCCTCTAGATAGTGGGCGATAGCGCACGGTTTTACTATCTCTATGATTGGCACACGCAATCTTGTATCTAGACCTAGACTATAAGATCTCTGCCGAATCGTAGTTCTCTACCGATTCGGCGAAAATAGTCCATAATAGGAACGAAGGATATCTTGGTCTCTATGACTGCGGGTGACAGCCGAGCAGCTTTTATAGGCGCAGGTGATATTTCTAAAATCTTCCAGCGACGCACGTTCCGTACATCCCGTTACGGTAATTGTTGAAATGCCTCGAAAGTTCGAAAACAGGGTATGACAGTTTGTCACCAAATTGGCCAATGGGGTAACGCTGTTTTCCGGCCCGCTCTCGAAGTCTATTAAGAATGATTATAGTAAATACGAACTATAAATTGAACTTGCTCAATCTATAATAATAAAAGAAAGAGTCTGTCTGTGTGTCTGTCTTCGGATCGTAAAAGACCTACTTATACTACCCTCAGACATTCGAAATTTTCAAGATAGATTCCCTTTAATACCAACGTGTGCACCAGAGGCTTAGTTTTTTCATATTTGTTACATTTTTAGAGAAAATTCGAATTTTCTGAAAAAAATACACCACTTTCGCTCAAATCCGATCATTTTTTCTCTTTCCTGATGCCATCGGCTGAAAAAATTAAATAAAACTTTTAACGAAAACATTTAAAATTCAAAATGTTTATTTTATTCTTTTGTCATTACTTTCAGAAACTAAATTTATTATTTGAAAAATAATTAACATATTTCAAGTGACGTAATTCCGCCAGTCTTCATTCCCGGATTTTTTTGTGGGTTTATTTGATGATTTTTTCATTGATTTTTCTGTTGACTGCATGTATGCATATTTAAGCAATAAATGTATAGTTAAGCTAAAACTGGAACTATATGATGGTTAATAAAGGCCATCGCACTAGAGCTATTAGTGTTTTACGTCTTTATTTTTTCGCCAAATACGTTGCCAAACTCGCCAAATTATTAACTAAAATTCGCCAAATAGGCAATTTCTTTTATAAATAATTTATAAGCTGGTCGGTTGTTCGAAGGTCATTGTGTTAGAGCTGTACAGTGGGTGTGGGTAGCTATATCTATTTTCTCGCCAAATTATTTCCCAAAACGCGCCAAATGAGCTAAAAGGTTTTATGTATTTATGAGGGAATTGTGATGACATTTATGAGTGCATTTTATAGCGTATTTTTCATTTTGGAATTTTAAGGCAATGAAACGGGATTTTATAATTTATAACGAGCGAAAACAATAATAAGTTTATGATCCTATAACAGGGTACAAGGTACACATATTTGGAATCTATTTGATATTTTTTTTATTCCGTGCGAAGAACGGGTATAAGTTTGCTAGTAAATAATAAAATACTTCTTAATATAATATTTACAAAATTCGCAACATTACGAACATCGATTTGTGTTGATCCAACACATTGGACGTTCGCGAGAATAGACGATTACTGTATTCATGAGCGATTGACAAAAACTATAACACTTTATTATTTTATTAAATATACATAACAAAACTCTAGCATTCATTTTAAAGAACATAATACATATTTTTAAGCTTTAGTAAAGCTATATATCCAAAACTTAAACCAGAGGGTGCTATAAAATACATTTCGGAAAAAATGCATGCTGCTGATTAAGCACAATTTTCAAGCTAACCATATATTATTTGGTAGGTAATCTAATTTTGCATATTTTAACACAACATGTAATAACTCTCTAAAACACTTTTTTTTGGGTACTGAAAGTCATCACAAGTTTTTTTCTGAGTGTATTTTAGATACATGCTATTAATCGTCACCTCTGGTCAATATCAAAATTGTCCTTACAATGGCTGAAAATGTAGTCCTACAGCCAAATTGTTGTTCTTTTCTTTCTCCTACTTTCTTCTTTGTGTCTCGTTAGGTGACTGACTATAAACTGAAGGATAACCGCTCCTTCGCGTACCTCAACGCGGTCGGCCAGAGACAAGAGGACCTGGTGAAATCCTGCTTCTTCAAGGCTTTAAAACGTGCACTTTTCA
Organism: Oedothorax gibbosus; assembly: GCA_019343175.1. Lineage (NCBI taxonomy): Eukaryota > Metazoa > Arthropoda > Arachnida > Araneae > Linyphiidae > Oedothorax > Oedothorax gibbosus. The sequence continues at coordinate 1,947,533 of CM033271.1, read as the reverse complement.
GTAGCCGGTAACACACTCTAAAATAATAGAAGTACATAATATATTATATTTCTTTATGTAAAATGCTAGTGTTTAAGGGCGTAAAGCAACCATCGTGGTTTCCAGTTGATAGTAGAGAAATAATTTAAAAAAAAAACATCATTTCCTTTAAATTCGTCAAATCGGTAACAGTCAAATCTGTAGCATCTCATCTGATCTGTAAGGCCTTATGAGATGTGTAGCAGCTTGAAGAATGCATACAGTCCACTTTTCATGGGCGCGTACGGCAGCGAGTTGAACTAAACCTTGTGTAGATATGTTGGTTAACTGTTTTGTTCCCCTTCTTTGTGAAGCCGAACATTCAGTTTTGTTTTTCAAAAACAAAAAGTTATTAATTGTTAAACAGCGCTTCAAAATAGCATATTTATAATTGTATTTTTTTTGTCCGTTCGTCTGTCCTTGCCCCCGCTTCCAATATCGGTTCAATCCTTCGAATCTTAAAAACAAAAAAAGTTATGACCTCAGAAGACCCAACTTTTATTTTTTGTCCGTGTGTCTGTACGTCCGGACGGACATCCGTTTACTGTTTGTCAGCGAATTGTCCATTGAATTAGATTTGAAATTATTTTTTAGTCACTTAAATCACTGTTGCCATATAAAAGATAGCATGAGAAACTATTTAACCAATATTAAGAAATGAAGTAAAATTTACTTTTGATATTAATCATTTTGGATTGACGTCATAAAATGTAGCACAATGTGATTCTTTGATTGTTCAGTATTTGTTTACAAAGCGGCAGAGCATTATATTTTTAGCCTACTTTTCTTTTTTTAATTCGAAAGAATTAAAAAAATGAAAACGTAGGTATTGACATGCGGTCGATGTCCGTCTGTCTGTCTGTCCGTACCCCCCTTCCAAAATCGGTTCCATCCATCGGATCTTAAAAATTCTTTTTTTGTTAGAAAGCTATGACCTCAGATACCCAACTTTCATACTTTTTGTCCGTCTGTCTGTACGTCCGGACGGACATAAATCTACTATCTGTCGGCGAATTTCCCATTGAATTAGCATTGGAATTCAATTTTGAGTCATTTAAATCACTGTTGCCAAATCAACAATGGCATGAGAAACTTTATTTATTTAAACATATTTGAAGCAAAATAATATTTTCATGAATCAGTTTGTAATGACGTCATAAAATGTAGCACAATTTGATTCTTTGATTATTCATTAATTATCTACCAAGAAAGCGGTAAGGCATACTTTTGCATGTAATTATGCTTAGTTTTAATTTACATTTCTTATTTTTTAATGCAGTTCGGAGTAGTTTCATTACTTTTGTTATTAATAAATATTTCATTATTCTTCGAACTACAAATAAATCACGAGCAGATGATAAATAATATTTAATTAATTTACGAAAGAATATTAAGGAAAATAGTTGATGTTGGCTTTTAGAAGTTTAAATTATAGCTGGGTGCTGTGTTTCGATTTTTTTTCTAATGTGTATAAATCTAGTGTAGAAACGGCTGTTGATGATATTTACTTTAGGAACCTAGTTTTTTTTTCCCGATTAGAACTTCAGTAAGTATTTAAGTAACAGGAAAGTAGGCTATTTTAGTTCTTTATGAACTTCTTGTTTGAATAAAAGTGAGGTTAGTTTTAATTTTCATTTATTATTTTTAGTGCAATTCAGAGTAGTTTCGCATTTTTTTAATTAATAAATTTGAAATAATTATTTAAACTGCAAATAAATTGAGCAAACAATAAATAATAATATTTGAACTAGAGAAAGAAAATTGGTGAAAAAAAGAGTAGTTTCTGTTTTTCTAAAAGTTTAAATTACAACTGGATGCTGTGTTTGGTGATTTTTTACTAATGTGTATAAATCTTGTGTAGAAGAGGCCCTTGGTGACAGTTACTGTTTCATACATACTTTTTTTATATAAGAAGTTCAGTAAGTATTTGAGTAACTGGAAAGTAGACTATTTTAGTTCTTTTAGAACTTCTTCTTAAATTACATTTAGTATATTCAATCTAAAAAAACAAATATGGTATGGCGGCCTGCATTTCCAGAAATTATTTTTCTATACGAGTCAATGTTAAGAACGTTTCTTTAGAATTGAGAGTTGTCTTCTTTTAGAATCACTGGAAATTCGCTATTTTATAAAATCACAAGTTTCATAATTTTAGGATAACTAGAGTTCCAAAATTTCAGATATCACAACTTATAGAGCGAGAGCCTAAGGCCCTCAGACCTAAGTCATTTTCTCATGGATGAAATGTATCGGATTTGGTTCGGATTTCAATTACTTTTAGTGTAGGCATTCCCGCTAGAGAGGACGGACGGCCAATTTTCAGGTATCGGGTGCAAAACGTAGGTAAATTATAAGTTAACTTAAGTCATGTTCTCAAGTCTAATTTTTGCGTATGTTTTAGAAAATAATGTTAAAAGTTAATAATAAATTTGCCAGACATTTTCCATCGGCCGGAACTTTTCCCAGACGCTTTAAACGTCTTTATCAATTTCAAACTTTGTCCCACGCATCTGGTGGCGCGAGATGGCGCTACAATCGTCCGGACTACAAGAATAAGCAAAAAAGCATAAAAGAACTCTGTGTGTATTGGAGATGTGAAATTGTTGTAAGATCTAAAGACAGCTATGGTAACTTGTAACTAATTCATTTATTTTCTAATTAAACACAAATTTAATGAAATCGAAATTACATTCTTTCTTCGTTTTTATTGTTTAGTTAAAATAACGCTGTATTTAGCTTACAACATTTTCAGATCTCCAATACACACATAGTTCTTTTTTGTTTATCTTCCCCTTCTTGCAGTCCGAGGACGATTGTAGCACAATCAAAGAGTTCTATAGTAGGGTAGAGGAACGACTCGTACTGAGCTGCCATCGGCAGCCATGGCTCACTACAGAGCCCGAATAGATGTGGCAAAAGTGCTAGTTAATTTATAATTTTGATACTGAGAAAGGAAGTACACCCAGGGCAAAGGTGGGAATCGAACCCGAACCTGTTACAGAGCGCGGACTGCTAGCATTATGGCCTGCGATCCAAACCACTCGGCCATCGGGCCCCACGTGCCACCCTATATTGTCTCCGTGTTGATTCATGGTGCTGTTGCCAGGTTCAGTCTCTACCCTACTATAGAACTCTTTGAGCACCATCGCTTGCCGCCAGATGCGTGGGACATAGGCTGAACTTGGTTTAAAGCGCGCGCCTGGGAAAAGGACAATGGAAAGTGTCTGGCAAATTTATTATTAACTTTTAACATTATTTTCTAAAACATGCGTAAAAATCAGCCTTGTGAAAATGACTTAAGTTAACTTATAACTTACCTACTTTTTGCACCCGATACCTGTAAATTGGCCGTCGGTCCACTCTAGCGGGTATGCATTGCAATATCGCACCGTACGCGGAAAAAAGACCTATCGGCCAAAATTGACTTTTTAAGATAACAATACTATAGGATGCAAAATTTTGATATCTTTCGATTGGTGCAATCGGCATAGCGATCCGAGCCCTAGTTCGTCTACAATTAATAGATCTTTCTTTCGCATTCGTTTTTTTATGAAAATGAGCGAGAAAGAAAGACCTATCGCACCTGGCGTTTTTTCGTTATTCGTTTTGCAGCTGCGGTGGCGATGAAGTTAAGTTTGAAGTTCTTAAATGGAAAGGTTGAAGTCGGTTATTTATTTTCTTTGTTTCTTTATTTGAAATACTCATTCAAAAGCTCTGTTTTGTGGTATTTAGTACAATAAATATACACATATAAAACAAATTCATGTAATATGTGTAGATTGCAAAATGATAGGTCAATATGTATAGATATATATTTTTCATAATATTTTAGCAAACGATAAATTGTTTTAAATCGTTTTCAACGTCGGTATTTTACTATAAATCTAAACTCAGTTGCTACAACTTGACAGTTTGCGATATAAAGTCAGTGAATTCAACTGTATACTTAAGGTATGAAGTATCCTTACAACTTACTTTTAAAATTTAAAACTTTTTTTTTAATATTTTCATGAATTTTAAAATGGTTTTAAAATTTGAATAATGTTTCAAAATTTATTTTTGTTTTAATTTTAAACATGATACATACTAAAAATTTAGATTGAAAGGTTTTTATATTAAGTTATAAAAATAAACAAGACTTTAAAATAATATCGTAATTACATGATAACCTTAAATACAGATAAACCTTATTACATAAACTTCATTAAATTGGTTAAACAAGATTTTTGTTAAAAGTAATTTTTAAAAAAATATATTCTTATTGCTGATCAATATATTATTATATTATAAAAATGCATTAAGTAAATGAGTATTCTTCATAAGTATGTTTCCTTAATGTTTAGAATGAATTTAGCAGCAAACTTTTTAGGACCGGTCTTCATAAGAGCCGTTTAAAGTTTTGGTAAAAATTCGAATTATTACAAAATCGTTCCAAATGAACCTAAATCAAAAATTTTTGGCATAGATATCCGTTTTATAAGTATCAAGAGGTATGCATAGTCATTTTTTACTTTAAATCTGCCTTTGCTGAGATATTTTCAGATAGGTCTTTCTTTCGCGAACAAAATCGTTCAAATTTGTACGTGAAAGAAAGACCTATCTAAAAATATCTCAGCAAAGGCAAATTTAAAGTAAAAAATGACTATGCATACCTTTTGATACTCATAAAACGGATATCCATGCCAAAATTTTTTTATCTAGGTTCATTTTAAACGATTTTGTGATAATTTGAAAGTTTACTAAAACTTTAAACGGCTCTCCTGAAGAATGGTCTCTTTCGCGATAGGTATCTTTTCCGCGTACGGTGCGATATACTAAAAGTAAATGAAAACCGAATCTAATCCGATACATTTCATGCATGATGAAATGGCTTAGGTCTGGGGGTCCTGGGCTCTGTGTCTATTATTACACCAGGGGTTTCTAGATATTACGGTCGCCTGAGTTTTATAAGTTTTGGGGTGGCCAGAGTTTCTATATTTAACAATCGTCTGAATTTAGGGATTTTACAACAGCCTCAAATTGAGGATTTTGTGTCGTATTTAGTCGTAATTTCCCAACTGAAGAGTATAGGGAAGAACCCCTTCATCAACTGGGATTCTGTCTGCATCAGGTCTGCTTGGCAAAGATAGTGAGTCATCCACTGAACTGAACTGAAACTCTGGAAGGAGCATTGAAACGCTCACTAATAGGGTCGGTGAAGCGCGGCAACCCTGTAAGAGCAACCCAACTTTTGCCGCCAATCCTATACTTTACCTGTTAAAATATGCATTTTTAACCAACATTTTCAATAATTTTTTAAACAGAAAATTGATATGTTATTGCTTTAGGAGGTTCTTTATATAATGAAGTTTTGGAAACACGTACTTTTTAAAAAATAGAATTGCAGGAACAATCTTTAAAACTTAAATTCCTTGGAGTACTATTCTTGGCGAGCGATTTTGACAATCCAATGCAAACTGTCACGTCAATTGTCGATTGTGATCGGCGAATTCATGCCAAATGTGGCACATATTCTCCCTAAAGTTTTCGCCAAGCTACCCAAAAATAGGCTTCACCAGCTTTTCATGAGATGCTAATTCCAGAGTTTCAGTCCAGTTCAGTGGAGTCATCGCCTAAACTGGTGTGAACTGAAGAAACCAGTTTCACCTTGGTTCTCATTATAACACGGCGCACGGGTTTACTCTCTCTACGATCGAGATTCACGTCAAACACTAGTCTGGCGCTTGAACCGCTAAAAAAAGAACCAAGGGAGAAACTGGTTTCCGCCCGCCACTAATCGTCAAGCAGACCTCAATACGGACAGATTCCCTGTCGATGAAGGTTTTTTCTCATGTATTTTTCAATTTAGATCGCTTATTTAGATGTGCAATTTAAGCATTGCCTAATTTTTGCGATCATATGATCATAGCAATGGTTTGACAAATTTGGGATCGGTGAAATTTGTGATTTCAAGATAATTATTTTAGCGAGATTATTGGAAACCACGATAAAAAAAAGGTTAGTATTAACGATTTTTGGAAACTAGCGATTATAACTGCGACTAAATTAATGTTGTTGTCGCAAAATTAAATTACTACTACTGGGCTACTGGTAGGGTCACCCATGCCGGACAGGTCGGAGGAGAAACACCAGACTAAGAGGAACACCCTGGTCCTCCAGGTTGGGGGTTGGGCGTAGGGCCAACAACCCTACCCCGTAAAAAAAACACTGTTACGAGTTCTCAAGAGGATAAATGCCCGGACTTCAACTTTTGTAGACGACCTGGAAAACGGCTTAAGGACATGATCATTGGAACCTGGAACGTTCGCACCCTTTATAGAAATAAAGGGTTACAACTGTTAACTGACGAAATGGATAGATATTCCATCGACTTACTGGCCATGCAGGAGATGAGATAGACTGGTGATGGCATCATAGAAAAAATGAAACATACAGTATTCTACAGCTGCGATGTAAAAAAGCACATCTTTGGAACTGGATTTATTGTTGGAAAACGCATTAAGCACTTTATTACTGACTTTGTAGCCAGATCTCGTAGACTCTGCAAAATTAGACTGCGCGGTGCTATCTTCAACTATAGCCTAATAAATGTACACGCACCAACAGAGGATAATGAAAAAAATGATGATGAAAAAGAGGCATTCTATGAGGAACTCGATGGCCTCTATCTTTCTTGCCCAAGAAATGATGTTAAGATTATTCTCGGGGATTTTAACGCAAAAATCGGTCAGGAGAACGAATTCCGACCTACAATAGGATGACATAGTCTTCATGACATCTCAAATGACAATGGACAAATAGTTGTAAGCTTTTCTGCCAAACACAATCTGGTTATATCCAGCACCCTCTTCCCACACAAGAGGATGCATAAGATGTCATGGAAATCTCCAGACGACGAGACTTTCAATCAAATTGACCACTTACTGATCGATTCGAGACATATGTCAGATATTCTAGATGTCCGATCGTATCGTGGAGCCTGCTTCGATTCAGATCACTACCTGGTCAAAGCCAAATTAAGGGCTAGAATTTCCAATGCACGTAAATTTGATGGTGAACGGTTCGATAAGTTCTACTGTGACAATTTTAAGAATGAGACGATCAAAAGCACGTATCAATCTCGGCTATCAGACGCCCTTAGAAATAAGAATATACAGAACATTGAAGACATTGACAAAAAATGGAACGTGTTCTCTAGTGCTGTTGTTGAAACTTTTAAAATTGTTGTGGGTAATGTTAAGAAAGTTGAGAGAATAGACTGGTTCGACGCTGCTGAATGACACGTCGTTACCCAAAAAAAGATTAACGCGTACCAAAAAATGCTTAGTAGAAAGCACTCAAGACTCTCAGTAGAGGAGTACAGGGCAGCTAGAAGAGAGGAAAAAAGAATTCACAGGGCTAAGAAAAGGAAGTTCCACGAGGATCTACTACGAGATGTTAAACACCTCAAAAGATCAAATGAAAGCAGAGCTTTTTTTCGTGAGATCAACCTTGGCCGCAGAGACTTCAAACCAAGAACGGCTCTTTGCAGAAATAAGAACAGGGAAATCTTGAGTTATAAATCGATGATCTTGGAAAGGTGGAATGAACATTTTCATGACCTACTAAACGTGGATCACCCACCATGTTTTTCCATCCACCCTCAAAATGTAAATCAAGATATGATCGATCCACCTTCGTCTGCTGAAGATGTGGAAGCAATTAAAAAGTTAAAAAACCATAAGGCCCCTGGCCCAGACTCTATTCCATCAGAATTTCTAAAATATGCTGGAACAGATGTAACTAAAGCTATCCACCATATTATGCTATTAGTGTGGGAGACTGAAATCTTTCCCCAAGAATGGAAGCTCAGCACTATCTGTCCCATAAAAAAGAAATGTACTCGATTGTTCCAACTATAGGGGAATAAGCCTCCTGTGTACAGCTTATAAGATCTTCTCAAATATACTCTTTAACAGGCTGTCTTCCTATGCCGAAAACATCATAGGTGATTATCAGTGTGGATTTCGAAGGGATAGATCCACAACTGAACAAATATTTAATCTACGGCAAATTCTAGAAAAGACTAAAGAATTCCAAATCAATACACACCATCTTTTCATTGATGAACACGCACACACACCTTGGCCTCAGCCGCACACTAAAAACAAACACCTCACACACGAGTGGACTGTATAACAACTTTATTTCACAATATAACTCTTTATATAAACTACAATATTATTATTGCCAAAAGCACAGTTAGCTCCAGCGAATGCAGTGGTTGAATTCTTACATTTCGCTACATCTGCCGGCATACGTAGAACACAAACACCTGAGGCGCAAACATTCTCCCCCCGTTGACATGCTCAGCATTCAACTAAAAGTGGCTTAAAAGGTAATTAAAAGAACACAACTAGATTAGTAAAAACCAATAAAAATGTTACTAAAAGTCATTTAGGAATTGGCAGTAGACACACTCGTGATATTGCTCGTTTGTACACTCCCTTTTGGGTTTTTATTTGTACTACCCGAACTAGGTTGTCACTACCCTTATATATCTCAACTATTCGTCCTAATGGCCATTTAAAGGTGGGCATATTATCCTCAATCAGAACTGCCAAATCTCCTACCTTCACGTTATCCTTTTTAACTTGCCACTTATTACGCTGTTGTAGGCTACTTAAATAACTACGATGCCACTTTTTCCAGACAAGCTGCACAAGTCGAGTTACCTTTTGCCATCTTTTTAAAGAATTCTCGTTTAATTCCGTAAGGTTGGGTTCAACTACCGAATTCATTGCTCTACCTATCAAAAAATGGGCAGTGGTTAAAGCTTCGAAATCATCTGCACTATTGGATACAGGACACAATGGTCTAGAGTTTAAAACTCCCTCAATTTGGACACATACGGTGAGAAACTCTTCGTAAGTTAAATTTGATCCCCTGACAGCTCTACACAGATGATACTTAAGGGACTTCACTGCAGCCTTTCGACACATGCCCTAGTGCACAAACAAGATTGAGATCCAACGTCCAACAAACATCTAACTTCAACCCATTCGCCAAATTTATTTTTAATAAGGGCTCGAACGGTACTAAGAAGCACGTTCTTTGGTTTATTTTCATTAAAACTAGTTGCAAACACTTGCGACGGGGATGCTATATCAGGGGTCTCCTCACTCTGTCTAGGTACGAAGGTTGGGGCATCCACTCTCAGGGGGGCGTCACTGTTGTTGGAATTTTCACGAGGAAAATGAATCGTCTTATGGTGAGGTTTTTGACAGAAACAGTTTTTGAGCGAGCGACATTCACTTAATCTATGAGGTTGGAAGCAACGGTAACAAAGATTATTGCGCTTTATGACATCCGACCTGTCCCAAACAGACAGTCTTTTAAATTTGGCACACGTCGCAAGAGGATGGGTCCTATTCTTGCACAAAATTTTTTTTATTGGCTTAAAATATTCTTATGCCAAAAATATTAGACCCGTATTTTTTCTTTTTTTCAAATACCCCACAAAAAGGCAGAAAAATGAATTTTAAAATTAGGACGAAAAATCACTCCCGAAAACGCTTCCTGGCTGTCACGTGGTACCTGTGATGTCACTAGTGACTATAAACAAACTTTGAAACACCACATTGGAATCGATTTTAGGCAAATTTGAAATATCCGCTTCTGTAAATAGCCTTACATCATCTCAATATTTATTATTTCAAGAGTAAATTAGATTAAATCAAGTTTAATAATAAAAACAAAAAAACATCACGCCGGTTTGTTTATAGTTAATAGTGACGTCAGCCAAACCGTTGTGTTTGTGATCACGTGATGATCTCGTGAAAAAATGCCTTTTTAAAATTATTTTTTTTAATGATTTAAAGATTTATTTCGCAAAAAAATTATATGCATTTGTTATTTTTGACTTTCAACTATAATTTAAATAATATTGGACGGTATTTTGGCGATGCCAAATTGGATGTATTTTGGCGAAGTTAACCATAGACCGACGGCATTAAAAACCTCGACGGACCAAAAATGAACACGCACACACACCTTGGCCTCAGCCGCACACTAAAAACAAACACCTCACACACGAGTGGACTGTATAACAACTTTATTTCACAATATAACTCTTTATATAAACTACAATATTATTATTGCCAAAAGCACAGTTAGCTCCAGAGAATGCAGTGGTTGAATTCTTACATTTCACTACATCTGCCGGCATACGTAGAACACAAACACTGAGGCGCAAACAATAGGGTACTTGACTGCATCGCCAAAATACCTTCCAATATTATTTAAATTAAAGTTGAAAGTCAAATATAACAAATGCATATATATTTTTTGCGAAATAAATCTTTAAATCATTAAAAAATTATTTTAAAAAGGCATTTTTTTCACGTGATCATCACGTGATCACAAACACGTCGGTTTGGCTGACGTCACTAGTAACTATAAACAAACTGGCTTGATGTTTCTGTTTTCTGATTAAACTTGATTTAATCTAATTTACTCTTGAAATAATAAATATTGAGATAATGTAAGGCTTTTTACAGAAGTGGATATTTCAAATTCGCCTGAAATCGATTCCAATGTGGTGTTTCAAAGTTTGTTTATAGTCACTAGTGACATCACAGATACCACGTGACAGCCGGGAAGCGTTTTCGGGAGTGATTTTGCGTCCTAATTTTAAAATTCATTTTTCTGCCTTTTTATGGGGTTTTTGAAAAAAAAAAAAAATACGGGTCTAATATTTTTGGCATAAGAATATTTTAAGCCAATAAAAAAATTTTAGTCAAGTACCCTATTGATTTCAAAACGGCATATGATAGCATCAATAGGGAACTGCTTACCGACACCCTGAGACAGTTCAACATTCCTGAAAAACTTGTGAAACTAATATCCCTCACATACAATGACACCAAAATGAGAGTCAAGATCCAGGGAGGCTTGTCTGAACCTGTTGAAATAACAAACGGCGTCAGGCAGGGAGACGCGCTAGCATGCCTTCTTTTCAACCTCGCTCATGAGAAAATAATAAGATATTCAGAAATTAACACAAGGGGAACTATTTTCTCCAAATCTGTTCAAACTGTGGCTTACGCTGACGATATTGATATCATAGCAAGAACTCCTAAAGACCACAAGAAGGCGTTCCTGGATCTGGAAAGAGAGGCCAAAAAATGCACCTCTCAATTAATCAGAATAAGACAAAGTAAATGCAATTTGTTAACTACACTGACATCTCCACACACATCGAGATTGGAGAGTACAATTTTGAAAAGGTGAACTCGTTTACCTATCTTGGCTCTGAAATCAACTCTGATAACTCTTTGCCCCCAGAGGTCAGAAAGAGAGTAACTGCAGCCAACAGATGCTTCTATAGCATTAGAAAATTTCTCAAATCTAACAATATTAAAATAGATACAAAGTTGCTGATATATAAAAGTCTAATCAGATCAGTTCTCACCTACGCGTCTGAACCCCCCCCCCCCCCCCCACCTTGTCCCTGGCTGATGAGAGGACCCTCGATACTTTTGAGAGAAAGATCCTCCGGTCAATTTTTGGTGGTGTCTGTGACAATGGAGTATGGAGAAGGAGAACTAACTCTGAACATTATAGACTATTCAGAGAGCCGGGCATCCTGATATATCATAAAATCCAACGCATGAAATGGGCCGGACACATTATTAGAATGAATGATGACAGAACAACAAAACAAAAATTTTGGGCTAAACCAAATGGAACTCGAAAAAGAGGCAGACCCAGACTGAGGTGGGTGGACTGCCTCCAAAAGGACTTTGTTTCGATAAAGGTCAGAGACTGAAAAGCTGTTGCGCGCAGAAGGAGAGACTGGGCAAATCTCCTTGAGAAAGCCAGGGTCCACCCGAGCTATTGATGATGATGATGATGAAATTTGTGATTTCAAGATAATTATTTTAGCGAGATGATTGGAAACCATGATAAAAAAAGGTTAGTATTAACGATTTTAGAAAACTAGCGATTATAACTGCGACTAAATTAATGTTGTTGTCGCAAAATTAAAAGATCTGGTCGAATTTTACGACTAGCAATCGTTAATTTCGAGCCCTGGTCAAATCATTCAGTATACATATATTTAGATGAGCAGAAATAATATTATTTTATGAAATTTTATTTTAGAATTAGAAAATTAGAACGCTCAATTCCCCAAAACAATGCATTCTTCTTCAGCTACCGGTCCGTTTTGCAGTTTAACTCGTGATTACAGAGTAAGTGCGGTTGCAGAGAGTTTTCGAATAATTCGAGTTAAATCGTTCCTTCTTTCTTGTAGCAATGTTGTGTCTGAGCCCGCCGTGGACAGGCGAGGAATTCCCAACACGTGCTTCACCTTTGAGTCGCTGTGGGGTCAACCTGACGCACAGCCCAGGAGTATACCTGTCACGGCATGTAAGTTCATTCACACATCATGTTGCGTACTATTGCGGGTTACTTTCACTTGAGGAAGTAAAGCTATCTAAGGCTATGTCCTCACTACGACATCAAACGCCACAAAGGCAACAAATGCAACAAAATTTGGCGACCGCCAAGGGCGCCAAACGATGCAATAGCATGAGGGATGACTCTGCCAAGTCGCGAAGTTTTGTTGCATTTGTTGCCTTTGTGGCGTAGTCAGGACATAACCTAAGGATACGGCGGCATGGGGCACTTTGGCAATTTCTAAAATAAACGGTTTGTGGCATTTATAACGATTCTCACCAACCCACAGTTGGGAATCCTTGCATTGGTCTAGACATAGGGGTTGTAAAGCATTGTTACGAAAAAAGTTCACGTTGTTTAAGAGAAAATTTGTTTTTAGTTTTAACCAAAAAGGTTTACTTTCGCAAAAACATCCACAAAGTTCATTTTAAGGCTCGATTCATATGCAAAGGTTTCGGTAATGTTCCCTTACTTAGGATGCTGAATGATCACAGAATGTTAATTTAATTGGATCTTTTACATGCGAAGAAAGAGGAAGCAGTACTTTTATAGTTTTACCTGCGGTTACCGATTTAGTAAGTAAAATATTTATAGTTACTGCATTTGTATTGTGCAGTTGCAAACTTTTCCGTAATTCAAATGCACTTTACATTACTCCTTGGATTGAAAACGCAGTAAAAACAGTAAATACTTTTTAGATCATCTAGCACATGTTAAAATATCCTAATCGAATTGCCATTGCCATCGTGATCATCCGACACTGTTTGTACAACAAAACATTACCGGAACTAATGCATGTGAAACGGGTCTATAGCCAGATTAATTTAAGTCCCATTTTCTAAAAAGATCCTAATCACGTTCTACTCAACTTACGTCTAAGAGAAGCTTTCCCAAACACGACACAACTTTGGACGTCTTTGGTCCGAAACTAGTTGTTCCGAAGATGACGACGTCTGATCTTGAAACCTGATCAGAACCACTCGCTCACTGCTGACTATATTTGCAGATTTACTTTAATTTTTAATTTCAGGTAAAAGAAACTTATGAAATTTAATTTTTTAAAGTCACTTTAAATATGTTCCAAAATGCTTATAAGGGTTCTGAGTCATTCCATGTCAAATCGTCCAGCTCAAAATTTTCATGTCACAGAATTCGATCGTGATTTTTTTTCAAGTACTAGATACAAATACAAATACAAAAATTGTCGACCAACAACAGGCCAGAGGCCCAGCAAGGTTGGTCCAAAATAAATCTAATACATTACCAGTTTCCAATGTCCGTCAAGTTTCTTCTTAAAATCTTCTACTCTCTTCGAATGCACACCATAATCTGGTAAAGCATTCCACTCATTAACAATTCTATTGTAAAAATAATGTTTTATTACCTCACTTTTAAAGCTCGATTTATTCAATTTCTGATCATGACCTCTGGTCCGGCTATTTAAGGTAAAACCTAAGCCTTCCATGTCTCCCTGTTTTATGAACTTGAATAACTGTATTAAATCACCCCTAGCTCTCCTGATTTCCAGAGAATACATGTTTAAAGATCTTAATCTGTTATCATAATCAATACCAGATAGACCCTTAATCATTTTTGTAGCCCTATGCTGAACTTTTTCAAGCAACTCTACATCTTTTCTGAGGAAGGGAGACCAAAACTGAACAGCATATTCCAGATGTGGCCTTACCAATCCCCTATACAATGGCAAAATAATCTCCTTAGATTTAGAAGTGATACTTTTTCTAATATATCCCAACATTCGATTGGCTTTCTTACTTGCCTTAACACACTGCTTACTCATTTTGAAATCATTGCTCACCAAAACTCCTAAATCTCTAACAAACTCACTATCTTGGATACTTTCTCCCTGTAAAACATAAGAATGATTATCATTGTTCTTACCCAAATGCAAGGTTTGACATTTGTTAACACTGAACGACATGCCCCACCTTGAAACCCATTCAGTAATTTTCGTAAGATCATTTTGTAACTGCTCGATATGCTCAACAGAATTTACTGTACTCGTCACTTTTAAATCATCTGCAAAAATACTTAACTTGCTATTCAACCCCCAGCTGATATCATCAATAAACATAATAAATAAAATTGGCCCTAGTACAGAGCCCTGAGGCACTCCACTTACAACCTCATTCCAATCAGAGTACTTACCAATAATGTGAACTCTTTGTTTTCTATTGGTCAACCCATTTTTAATCCAACGGACCACAGCAGTCCCTAAACCAAATCTTTTCAACTTAAATAACAAAGCTTCATGAGGAACTTTATCAAAAGCCTTTTGGAAATCGATGTAAATAACATCAACCATATTGCCTTTATCAATCTCTTCCGTAACAGTATCATAAAATTGTAAAAGATTAGTTGTACACGACCTACATTTTCTAAAGCCATATTGATTATCTGAAAGCAAATTATTAGTTTCCAAAAAAGTCATTATACGCATTTTCATACAAATGTATTAGAACAAATGTATTAGAAATGTATCATACAAATGTATTAAAACATATTTTTCAATTTTTTCAAATTTCAAGAATTGAGGATGTTACGATTTTTTGAAAACGAAAAGTTAGTGTTTAATAAAGAATAGTGTTTTTCGAACGGCTATAACTAAAAAAGGCATCCTTGAAACAATTACATAATTTTTCTATGGAATACTATTACTTATGGTAACAGTTTGGCAGGGGTGCGGAGTTTTACCAATCATCCTTTTACCGAAATTATTTTTTTTCAAAGTTAGAGGAGGCAACTCATAAACAACATTAGCTCCAATGGAGAAATGAGTGGGATAGAAATGTGAATATTTTAAGGGAATACGGGTTGGCGATTAGATTTTATTTGATTGAATACTAATGTAAAATATGTGAAAATATTTAAACAGTTGCTTTTATATTGATTGCTATTTTTATGTCGTTAAAATAAACCACTTGTTTCCAATCATTAATTGAATTAGTGCACACATTTTATTACATCAGGAGATTTTTTTAGATATAATCATCGAACACTGCACACAGTTTTGTTTTGAAAAAAATATTTAAATTTTAATGCGCTGATGATTTAGGGAGTACAAATTACCTATATTGTTGAATAGTTGTTTAGAAGCAACCGAGATGTGAAGTGCCAACGACCCAATTATGGGTTGGTTGATTATATTCATACTTAACTAACTCCCATTAGAATCCTAGTATTTTGCGAGGAGAAGCAGACGGTTGTAGCGGTGATGACGATCGTGTGATCGCTCCACTCGGTTGATTTCCGGAAACACCTTCCAATGTCTATCGTCTTTTCAGTCGCTGCCTTTAATTTAAAGATTAAAATAATAATAGGATTGATAAACGCAACTTTGAGCATAAAGCCCCATTTTTTTTTTTAAATCCGAGATGTAATTCCAAAACGTAGACAATATTAATTTAAGTGCATACACAAAGATAAGGAGCCCTCTTGCGGAGCAAGGAATCTAACAAAGTAGGAGCACGTGAATTAATTATGAGCAATTATATTTGAAAACCTTACACCTCTCCCACTAGAGTTATATTAAATCAAATTTTATAATAACTAAACCTAATGCAATAACAATACCAAATACACTGCGAAGCAAAAGTTTAGACAATGACTTGAGCTGTAAAATTTAGAATTATGATAGTAGAGTTACAAAAACCTCCCAAACATATTAAAAAAGTATTTTGAAATGCTATAATTGAAACATATTTAAATGATTTGCTATAACAATTTTTTTTCATAAAATAAAATTTGTATGGCCCAAAAGTTCAGACATGTAAACGAGATTATGCAAATTTAAAGTAGATAATGGCTTAATTTCGAATTTTTATTGATGAATTGTATTTTTTTACATGAAAAATTTAAAAAAAAACACGATATCCGGTGAACTAAACTGATTTAATAAAAATATTGGTTCAATTTTACACCAAACAGACAATATAGCCACTTAAAATCTTTATTCAATTCATATTTGCTTCAATTGTACAATTTAACATCTCTAAATACGAACCGAATGATTACCAGTCCATCACCTTAAAGTTTCGAAACGGATTCTTAGATTTAGAGACATGTATTGACCTATTTTCTTAATGAAAAAGTGCAGTCTTTCCCATATAAAATCACAAAATAGCGACATATTATTCCTTTTTGCACTTTAGTACAATGCAGAGATAGTCAACTCCTCAAAAACGACAAAAAAAAGTCTGTCTCATCAACGTAATTCTCTCCACACCATTATAAACGTTCCTCCTCGTTTTTGAGGGGGAAAAAACGGAATTTTCAAAAGCTTATTTTTCAATATTCGGTTAAACCGAACGTGTTTAAATAGCACTAAAGAGACCGGTTAAATTGTATTAACCGGTTCAAAACAACCAGTTTTTTCTCAAGAAATTTCTGATTTCAGTATATTGGATAGGGAGGGGGAGGGATATAGTAGGAACT